>PVKS010017321.1:0-42231 GCA_004027875.1 Aplodontia rufa
TCAAACATTCAAGAACCAATGTGTATATACTTAGTTATCCAGGGCTAATGCCATATCATGGATGCCTAACTTGGGTTCCCCATGTTGCTGTTTCTCCCAGAAGAACCCCTGAATTAAATGGATATCTCGTGGAGGGTAGCGGTCTCCTTCTAAGATGATTCCCCCCTATTCCCACCCTTGAGTCTCCTAGGTGCTCTCCCTACACCCTCCCCCCCCATACTCCCCCCACACCTCCAAGTATCCTAGTCAGTTGTTTCCCTGTTGTGTTGAGAATCATACAATTTGCAGATATTATTAGCTTAGCCATCTAACATACTGCTTCCCAATGTATTCTAGCTTCCACAGATGAGGGAAACCATTTGGCCCTTGAGTTTCTGAGATTGGGATACTTCACTTAGCATAATTCTTTCCATCTCCATCCATTTGTTATCAAATGCCATATCATCTTCTCTAATGGCTGAGTAGTATTCCATTGTATATATATATATACCAAAGTTTTTGTATCCACTCAATGAGTGAGGGGCATCTGGGTTGGTTCCATAGTCTAGCTATAGTAAATTAAGCTCCTATGAACATTGATAAAGCCATATCACTATAATATGCTGATTCTAACTCTTGGGAAAATATCCAGGAGTGGGATAGCTGGATCATAAGGTGGGTCCATCCTTAATTATTTGAGGATTCTCCACACTGCTTTCCATAGTGGCTGAACCAGTTTGCAGTCCCACCAGCAGTGTGACAGTGTTCCTCTTTTCCCACAGCCCCTCCAGCATCTGTTGTTTGAATTTTTCATTTTTGCCACTCTTAACAGGAGTGAGGTGGTATCTCATTGAAGTTTTGATTTGCATTTCCCTTATAGCTAATGATGTAGAGCGTTTTCTCATATTTGTATGGGCTTTCTGGACTTCCTCCGGTGAGAAGTTTCTTTTTAGATCTGTAGCCCATTTGTTGATTGGATTATTTGTAAGTTTGGTGTTTAGTTTTTTTAGCTCTTTATATATTCTGGATGTTAGCCCTCTGTCCAAGGTGTAGGAAGCAAAGGTTTTCTCCCATTCTGTTGGATCTCTCTTGACACTCTTGACTAATTCTTTAGCTGTGCAAAAGTTTTTTAGTTTAATTGCATCCCATTCATTCATTGATTTTACAGCTTGAGCCATGGGAGTTTTGTTAAGGAAGAAGCTGCTGACTCCTATGTCCTGTAGTGTTGACCCTACTTCTTTTTCTAGTAAGTTTAAAGTTGTTGGCTTAATATCCAGATCTTTGACCCATTTTGGTTTAATTTTTGTGCAGGGCAAAAGATAAGGATCCAGCTTCAGTTGTCTACATATGGCTGTCCAGTTTGTCCAACACCATTTGTTGAACAGGTTATCTTTCTTCCACACTATGCTTTTGCTCTAGGATCTTCTGTTCTGTTTTGATACCAATACCATGCTGTTTTGCTACTTCGGCTCTATAGTATAATTTCAGGTCAGGGACTGGGATACCCCCTACTTCTTCCTTTCTATAGAGTAATGTTTTATCTAGTCTGGATCTCCTGTTATTCCATATGAACTTGAGAATTGCTTTTTCTATACCTGTGAAGAATGCCATAGGTATCTTGATGGGGATTGTATTGAATCTGTATAGGGCTTTGGGTAGAATGGCCATCTTTATTATATTGATTCTGCCTAACCATGAGCATGGAATGTTTTTCCATCTACTCAGGTCTTCTGCAATTTTTTTTTAGTGTTTGATAGTTTTCTTTGTAGAGGTCCTTAATATCCTATGTAAGGTTAATGCCTAAGTATTTCATTTTATTGGAGGTGATGGTGAATGGGAGAGATTTCCTGATTTCATCTTCTGCGGATTTGTTGCTGGAATAAAGAAACGCTAGTGATTTACTGGAGTTGATCTTGTAGTCAGCTACTTTTTTAGCCCATTTTTTAATCAAGCTTTTTTTATGTTGTTCCGCTTTCATAGATCCTTACCCTGGGAATCAATCCCTTCTCAGATGAATAGTATGCAAAAGTAGTATTTGTATATTTGAATGAATTTTCTCCCATTCTGTAGGCTGTTTCTTCATTCTCTTATTTCCTTTGCTGTGTAGAAGCTTCTTTGTTTGATTAATCCTATTTGTCTAGTTTTAATTCTGTTGTCTGTGCCTTTGAGATTTTATCTAAAAATATCACTGTCAACCCCAATGTCTTGAAGTGTTTCCCCTTGGTTTTCTTGCAGTAATTTCATGTCAGTTTAAGTCTTTGATCCATTTTGAGTTGCCTTTTACATACAGTGAGATGAAAGGACTTGATATGCATAATCAATTTTGCCTATACCATTTATAGAAGAGGCTCTTTTCTCCACTGTATGTTCTTGGTGCCTTTGTCAAGAATCAGTTGAGTGTATAAGTGATTGAGTTCTGTGTTCTGTTCCATCAAAATGTCTGTTTTGATGCCAGTACCATGCTTTTTTAGTTACTGTACCTTGTATTATGTTTTGATACCTCCAACATTTTCCCCTCCTTAAGATCATGTCAGCCATTCTGGGTGTTTTGTGGTTCCATGTGAATTTTAGGATTGTTTCTATTTCTGTGAAGAAAGTCATTGGCATATTCATGGGAATGACCTTGAATTTATAAAGTGCTTTAGCTTGTATGGTCATTTTAACATTGATTCTTCCAATCCATAAACAGGTGACACCTTTCCATCTTTGTGTCTCCTGTAGCTTCTGCATATGTGTTGGGGCAGCTATTATCAGATTTTCTCCCTTAAGATCTCGTAATATTTGGATGATCTCATGTTGGATGTGTTCATATTTATAATTGTAATAGCTTATTGCTGAATTAAATCATTTCAAAATATGACCAAGGTCTCTTTCATACCTTATTTTGATATGAAGTTTGCTTTATCTGATATGAATATACCTACTCCTGCTTGCTTTTGGTTTTCTATTTGCATGACAACTTTCTACAATCTTTCCCTTTTAGTCTGTATATCTTTACCAATGAAGTGAGTTTCTTGTAAGTAGCATATAGTTAGGGCTTCTTTTTTCAAATCCATTGAGGAAGTCTATGTCTTTTAATTGAATTTAGTCCACTTACATTCAAGGTTATTATTGATGGGTATAAGCTTCTTCCTGTCATTTTCTTAGTTGTATTCTACCTCTCATTTTTGTGATTTGGTAGTTTTCTGTCATGTAAGGTTTGATTCTTTTTTCTTTCATGTGTCTACTTTTCTGGTGACTTGTGTATTTATGATTTCATGATGGTAGTTATCCTTTTGTTTTTGGCATTGTTTGGTCTTGTGATGAATTCCCTCAGTTTCTACTTACCTAGAAAAGACTTTGTTTGAAGAATAATTTTCTGAGTATAGTTTATTTGTTGGTAGGTTTTCTTTCAGTGTTTAAAATATATCCTCATTCTCTTCTGAACTTTCAGGTTTTTGCTGGGAAATCTATAGTCAAATGGGCATTCCCTTGTGTGTGGCTTAATGATTTTCTCTTGCTATATTTGGGGTTATCTATTTTTGACATCATGCATAATACCTTTGTGTAGGTCTACTTTGGTGAGTCTAATTGGGGTCCTTCTTGTATATGGCTATCCATATCTCTGAAGATTTGGAAAGCTTGGGGCTCTTATTTCATGAAATTAGTATTTTATTGCCTTTTCTTCACCTGAGAGTAGCGCATAAGTCTCAGGCTTTCGTTCTTTTTTGTTGTTGTCTGACTGGATTAATTCAAAGACCTTTCCTCAGATTCAGAAATTCTTTTTTCTGGGGCCTGAAGTGGTGGCTCAGTGGTTAGAGTGCTTGCTTGGCATGTGCAAATACATGAGTTCAAACCCCAGCACCACATATACAACAAAGTCTCCAAGCACCAAAAGCCACATGAGAGAATTCTTTCTCTCACTGTCCCTCTCTCTTAAAAAAAAAACCTGCTTGTTCTGAAAACTATTTTTGTTTCATTGATTGAAAGTTTTAGCTCCAGGATTTGATTGGTTCTTTATTATTTTTCTTAGGTGATTTTTCTGATCCACATCCTGAATGCTTTCTCATTTCTTTTGCTTGTTTATCTGTATTCCCTTACATCTCACTGAGTTACCTTCAGATCCTTGTTTTGGAATGTCATAGATTTCCTTCACCTTGAGATCTGTTTCTGAAGAATAATTGTTCTCCTTTGATGGTGTCATGTTTTGCGTATCCTTACGTTGTGTCGGCACATCTGGTACAATGTTTACTTCCAATTTTATGAAGTACCTTGTATAGGAAAATATTTTTGCATTTAAATGGATTATAAGATTCAGGTGCTTTGTCTTTGGTTACAGGGTAACTCACAAGTGTGTCTGTGAGGGCCCCAGTGGTCCAGACTAAATTAGTTTGTGAAGATAACTATAAGACTTTGCAGTAGAAACAGGCTTCCAAAGGTATGTTTTTTAAGGCTCTGGAGTCAAGACCTGATGGCACTGGGACTTGTGGTTGTATGGGAGAATTGTCCTGAGGTCCCTTAGATGAAGCTAAGTGGTTTGGCACCATTGGCCACAAGATATGCCCAACATCTTTCAAGATGGAATGTGGAAGATGACTGGCCATGTGGCACCAGCAGCCACAGTTCTGGAGCCAAGAGTTGGGATGGGGTCATACCGAGGCCCCACAGAATGAGCACTGGTGATACTGGGGCCTGTTGCAGTCGTGGACTAAAGATGTTAGAACATAAAAGGGCCATCTCGCTGTCCTGTGGGCAATTGTAGCTGTTGCTGGAAATTGTCACCACTGCTACCCACTTTACTGGAGCTATGGTACTGTGACTTTCGACACCAGCAGCTGTGGGGAAGACTTTCCCTAGGTCCCACACGCAGAGCACAATTGGTGTTGGGGCTTTGGTATCTACAGTTCTGGGTGCACACATGGATGGGAATGTCCTAGGTCACACAGGCCAAGTGTTGGTGGAACCAAGCCTTATTATATTTGTAGCCATAGTCCTGGAGAACATGGGCCTTCCCTTGGTTCTTGGGGACAAAATTGAGTGGTTCTGAGGCTTTTTGCGCAACCAACTAGACTCCCAAAGTCTTGGTCTGGGAAGACCATCTCTAGTTCTCACTGGGTAAGTCCCAAGGCTGTGGGCTGGGAAGGAAGCTTTGTACATTCAAACAAAGGTATGTCTGGAGCTTGTTCTAACGCTGCAGCATGCTAAGGGGGCTGTCTTCTGCCCATTGATGAAATACCAGCCCAGGCACTCAATGGCTGGTCCTATGCCAAGACGGCATATGGCAGTGGCTGCTCTAGAAGTTCTAGTGGGGTGGGGAGGCTCTTTGGAGCAGAGCAATCACTTTTATACTAGCCATCTGCCTAAACTAGATTTAAAGCTTCTGAGTACTATGCAGCTCTCTCGCACTCAGGACTGCTGGTACGAAGAGGGTTGCTGGTGCTTGCCTGCTTATCCTTCCCCAGGCTTACTGGTTTCCTGCCCACACCCCCCCGGCTGGGAACCAGGGTTGAAATCATGAATTGCTTTGTTTTTTCTTAAGACTGACTGAGTCTCCATGCCACATAGGGTTCCTGTCACTTTTTGCTAAACACAGTTCTTCCTTTTCTGCCCTGACTTTTTTTTCAGAATTTCTTATATATTTGCAGGAACTCTTTAACTGCAGGTACCATTTATTTAGTTATGCTTCCTGCCCCAAGAAGCTTTGCACGTAGACCTACCCTTTGCATCACTCCTTTGTCAGCTGCAAAGCCTTTCCTGATCCCGTCTCCTTCAATCCATGTCATTCCCGTATCCCTGCCCCTCTCTCCAAACACTATGTATGAAATCAGCTCCTTGATAGGCACTGTTTGGTCTGGCTCCCCTTTATAAACCCTACGCTTGTGAAAGCAAGGACCTATCTGCATCTGCTGCAGTCACCATTTACACTGCCACAGCATCTTGAAGCATTCTTCAGAGTGCTCTGGAGACTGCTCTCTAAATCCTCAGAATACATTTGGAACATTTAACTTGCTTTGAGGGTCTTGATCTATGCTTAAGAGGATAAAAAAAAATTTAATGAGGAAGCTTATAAAGAATGCATAATGTTTTAACTGTATCTGAAGGAAATCCAAAAGAAATTCTGGAAATGTTCTGAGCAACAGCAGCTTTACTGAAAGTAATATGCATATTGTCCAGGTGACTGACTGGCACTTGTGTGTTTACCATCAAAATCAGCCTCATGAATCTACACTTTGTAAATTCACCAGAGTTTGCCACATAGTGTAACCATAGGTTAATAAAACTGACCCAGATGGTAAACTATGGATTGTGCCTTTTTAGGCATGAACACACCACAGCCCAGTGATTTCAGAATGAGCTCCACCGTACTTGCTGGGGACTGCCGAGCAGCGTCCAGCTGCCTTCTCTAAACACCTACCATCCCCTTCTTCCCATAGGCACTTATGGTATAAAAGCAACTACAACTGACCCAAGGGGCTGTGGGGCAAAGTTAACATTCTGTATTGGTTCTAACACCCTCTTGGCAAATGGGTTAATGAATGATACTATTCTCCCCAGAACCAAAAGAAAAAGATGCAGGTAGATTTTTGTTACCTGCTCTGAATCCCTATTCAATTCCTTCAGGAGGCAGAAGCCTGGCTATATTGAAAAGAAATGTTGCAAATCTAAAGAGATTTTGAAGACTCCCAGGAAGCTCTCTTTCCAAAAAATGATTTGTATGTGTACAAACTACACACCTCTGTGGGTGGGTAGTTACGTGTTAAAGCAGAATGTTCAGTCTGTACCTCAGGCATACTCTGTCAACTTCTAGAACGTGGGAGCAACACAAAGATTAAAAACCTGGAACTGATGGACAAGGAAGAGAACTGGAAGAGAACTACCTGAATGTGGTTGAGTCTGAATTCCTGGGAAGGGCTAACTTGGCAGGTATTGAGCACACGGTTGCTGCAAAAGAGCAGCCCTTCTTTTCTTCATTACAAACAATTAAGATAATGATAGTTTCCCTGACCAAACTACACCACTAGCCTTTGAGCCTACTGGGCTCAGGATGCACAGGCTGGCATGGATTTAAGTAGTTCAGATTTTGCAGGCAGCACACAAGGATCCATCATTTCTGGGAAGGCTGCATAGTCTTTCTGATGTCATTACAAAGAAGTACCAACTACATTGTCCACTGTTCCCAGAGTAGATATATAATACATTTCAGGGTCCTGTCTAGGCAGAGCTCTGAACTGTGGTCCTTTGGGTCAACAGAACACACTGGCCTTGACCCTTAGTAACCAGACTAACATACGTGGGCATGTTGCATTCATGTATGAATATATAACAACAAATCTCATTACGTGCAACTATAATGCACCAATAAAAAATGGGGAGGGGGTGTGTCTGCCCCCAGGCAGAGCAACACCCTCAGAAGCTACATCAGCGTAACCGTGTTTTAGGGCAGCCTATTGCAGATTCTCTATAATTTGAAAAGCTCAACCTCAATTCTCAGGGGCTACCCTCATCACTATCTCCCATTCATGACATTTCCAGAAGGCACCAAGCTAATGGTACTCTTAGAATGAAGGGGGCTGGAGCAGTGGCTCAGCAGTTACAGCGAGTACGCAGGTTCAAACCCCAGCACATGTAGACGAGAGTGTCTGAGCAACAAAAGCCTCATGAAAAATTAGCTCTTACTCACTCAAAAGAAGCTGACTGTCTCCCTGAAAATCTGATGCAGAATTGAAACAAACCAGTCTGAGTTCACAAACAATACACCCAGGCCGCATTCTTACAAAGTAGCACCAATGCAGAATGTTGAAGTGAAAAATCTCACCAAACAATGGAGAGAAAATAACATTTGGAAGATCTGACTGCTGGCCAGTTCTTTGAACAAATCCTTTCCCTCTAGACCCGTGGGCAGGTACAGTGCATATAAAAGTGGGTTTATCGACAATATCTGCTTAAGCTAGCCTGAGCACTATAGGTGTTTATCAGCTGCCTGGAGTCTACCCCCTCTTCATTCTCCCATTCCTATCCGTTCTGAGATTCCATCTGGAAGGTTCCTTACCAAGTAGCACAGTGCAGGAATAATCTGGAGGTTACAGCAAGTGCCTAGTAGAGATGCAGCATTATCTGGCATTTCTGCAGGAGAAAAAAAGATGTCCAAAATATATTCGTGGAAACGCAGCCAGTCCCTGGATGGTACTTCCCCACCAACTAGACAGACTCTGCCAGTAATTGTTGATTCAATGATGCTACATGTGCGGCTTCCCCCATACACTCACTGAAGCCCTTACCCCAAACCAGGAAGATGGAGATGTAGGTGCAGCCTAGCAGAAGGATCACCAGGCTGGGGAGGTCACATGACATCTGACTGCACCATTGTGGTAGCCTGCTCACCTGTCCATTTTCCCCTTCCTTTCCAGGTTGCTCCTGAGTGCCATGTAATCATTGTCCTCATCCCTTATTCTTAGAAATATTTTCATTTCCTATTAGGGTAATGTGGCGCCAGGGGCACACAGATGAAGGAATAGCATCTGCATTACAGAGCTTACTATTACTTCTGGACTGATGTGCTGGACTGGATATGTTCTACCTCCACCCCCAGCAGGGTAAAATGTGGTATAAGCTTGCCTGGTGTGTCTTGAACTGAATTATTTTGATTCCTCTTCCATTTTGCAAATGAGATCTGAGGAGTTCGGAGCCTGTGACTTGCTTTCAGCCACAAAGTAGTGGAAGAAGCTTTGCAGGAGAGAGGTCAGATTGTGGGACTGCAGTGCTGATGGTAGCTAAAAGTTCTAAAAAGCAAAACTATGGTGTTAGGACTCAAAAGAGCCCATTTTCTGTTCCAGCGCTGTCCCTGTTCTCAGAGGACTGCGTTGTCTAGGAGAAAGGTCAGCTCAGAAGGATCCTGCTTTCACAGGAACACTAACAAAAGAGCTTTAAACCAGTCTGCCCTCTGCTGCGACGGACACAAGTGAGATCGCAGTTCAGAGATGGAAAAGGGCAGCAGTGGTTTCCAAATTGGCTGTGGAGACTGCTCGCTGCTCCAAGAGATTTCACTACCTCTGAGCTTCCAGCTTAAAAACAGCAGGTCAGTCTCACATTGTGTGTCACCTGAGTGGCCTGTGTGCAAGGCTGCAGAGCCGGCAAAGCTGCGTCTAGGATCAAGGAGAAAGGGAGCAGGGTCCCTTCTGCCAGCCATGTGCTACATATTTGAATCACTATAAATACATGTGCTACATCTTTGGCAGCCTATAAATAGAGATGTTTCAAGAAGTAGCAGGGTATGTGAAGAAAGGGCCTCTCACGAGTTGAACTCTGGCTGTGGATCAGCCCCTAGATAGAATGCCTGTGCTCAAAGATTCCAATGCAGCAGCGTTAACATTGGGCACAAGACTCTAGTGGAGATTCACAGGGGCTCTATGAGGTCCTGTCCCAGTCAACCAGTTAGAACGTTTATCCATGGGGCTGGAGCAGTGGCTCCGCAGTTACCGCACTGGCTTGGCATGTATGAGGACGTGGGTTCGAACCTCAGCACCACTTATACAAGTGTGGAATCAACAAAAGCCTCATAAAAAACTAAATAAAATTGATTCTGTGTCTCTCACTGTCCCTCTTAATCTTAAAAAAATTTGGAATAAGATGTAGAGCACACACTCATCAGCACCCATAGAACTGGGAGCCATCGGCTGTTCTTTTTTTTTTAACTTTAGATTCCCAGGCCTCCATGTTTTTTACCCCCTTCAGGGCTGAGGACCAAACTCGGGACCTTGCTGGTGCGAGGCAAGCGCTTTGCAAATGAGCTAAATCCCCAACCCCTCAGGCCTCCATTTTTGTGTAGTATTGGGAAGGAACCCTGAATGCACCAGGAACTCAGTGCCCTAGCTAGCATCTCTTGAAGGAAATTCAGTGGAGTGGGGTATAACGTACTGGTTAGCCCTGTCTTACCAAAGAGGGAACTTAAAACTCAAGCTTCCTCACCATGGGTGACCACCAGGCCCCTGGCATGGTGAGTTCTGAATGCCACGGACTGCTGTGGAGTGATTAAGTTTGCTAAGAGGAAGTGGAGGAGCAGATGTCAATTGAAAGTCCTTGCCCCTTGGCACTTCATGGGCACTGGTGACAGTTCCAGGCACTATTTTGGGAGATGATGTCCAGAGTCTGTGAGGGCCCTGCCTCAGGGAGAGAGGAGAAGCCTGTGAGAGTGAAGGAGGCTCCAGGTTGACATGCTTTTGGGGTCTCTCCATCTGCTCTCCACTCCGTACACACCTTGTACTGGAGAAGAGGGACCTGTATGTACCCAACCTTCAAGTTATCATTCCATGTCCCCAGAAGCATGTACAGTAAGCAACACAATTTCAAAGCAACAGCAGCCATTTCTCTCTTGTCTGTTTCCATACCTGCCAGTGCACTGACCAAGAAGTAGGCTGTGGTGAAGAGCTTCTGGTTGCTGACCTCATCCTCTGGGCCAGGACACTCGCCCTGGATGCTGCACCCCACCAGCCGCAGGAAGGCTGTGAGGTCCTGCTGCCGAGGGGGCTTCAGTTCCCCTATCACCTGCGCTGCCTGCAGGGAGCAGATGCCACCAGCCACATCATCACACTGCAGGGCAGGGGGAGGAGAAGAGGCGGCTGTGTGAGTCCAGTGTCCTAGCAAGGTGCAAGCTCACATGGGCTCCTGCACATGCCGCCTGCCCTTCACCCACGTAAACAAGGTGCTGAGCCTTTTCCACTTTTTGAAGTTACTCATCCGCGGTGTTAAATTTCCACAAGGAGAGAGTGAGCTGAGCCTTATTTTAAAAATGTACCCCTCTAAGCTTAGCATGTTCCCAGCCACCCCTGCCAGCCTCATTCATCTCCTAGGGCTGGCGGTGGTAGGGTGACTGGGCCCAGCAAGCCATTTCTAACCATCCAGCCCATTCTCCACCTGTAGCCTCCGTGTCCAGACCCAGTCACCTGGGAGCTGCCCCCCCCGCCCCCGCCCAGGCCGGCTCCTCCAGCATCTAACAGGGCAGCTGATGCTCTGTCGGCAGGAGGCCAGCCTGACATTTTCCTCTTGGAAGAAGCTATTTTAGGAAGTACAAAGCAACAGGCTTTTAAAAGCATTTGTATTCTCCCTGGGGCTAAGCTCTGCTTCCTCCAGAATGCAAAGGTGTGCTGGGCTGTTGGGCAGTTTCAATCAACACAATTTAATTTCAAGAAGGAAAACACTATGAATGCTTTCCTGGAAACCATGAAGCATTCACAGTTAATTCCAACTCCCTGCAGAACGAGGGGAAAAAAGACTACAATAAAAAGATTTATAAAGCCACGGGGCGGGGGGGGCGGTTTGCTGGGGAATCAAACCTAGGGCACGCATGCCAGGCAAGAAGAGGTGCAGTCTCACCACTTGCTCCAGAGCCATGAGGAATTCCTCATCAAACAGGACCGCCAGGAGGAGGTCGCGCAGAGCTGCCTGTTGCGGTGCTGGCAGTTCCACAAAGGCACGGAAATTCCTCTCCAGGAGCAGAGACGCTGTGAAAACAGAGAAGACCCAGAGTCAGAAGCTGTGCGCGGCCCAGCACAGGCCTGCTTTGTACGGCTGATTGGCACTCATTCTTTCACAGATATTTCCAGCTGCAGAGTCAGTCATGGACTTGGAAACAAAGGACACTGAGTTAAACACCACTCCGTCCTTTTCAATCAGGAGGCAAACTACCACGGGAAGGGAGGGAGGGAAGGAAAAGGAAGAGGAGGAGGCTCAGTTTTGTATTTCAGGCTTCAGCTCTCTGTGACAATTCACTGAATATTAATTAAGCCTAATCAATTATTTTCTGGAAGTCATTTAGACTTCCCTTTAGCCTGATTTCTGCAGAATAAATTCTCAAGGCTGAAATACTAAATGTACATCACTGCTTTTACAATATATTGGAGCCATACAAATCTTAAAATACATTGTTTATGCCCCATCTTTTAATACACAGATTTTGTATCCTTTCATATTTAATGCATGATTTGAAAAGAGGCTGACACCCTATATTCACCACTAATGGCTGTGCCATGGTGTCCCTCTTGTCCTCCTCCATGTGTGCTTTGCAGGCTACTTGGGAGCCTCTTCCCTTATAATCCTCAATAAGGTTGTCACAAGCGTCTAATAAATTAAGCCCGATAAAGATTTTAAAAGAAAATGTGAGGAAAGCAATGCATTTACACGCAGGACTGCATATTAACACAGAAACGCACCACCTCTGTGGATGAGCTCCAGCCAACAGCTGCAGCAGCCATAGACACACGACTAGCACCTGACATTCAGCAACCTTCCTGTCCACACAGCTAGGTCTTTACCAGCCCTGGCTAAACAAACGCTGTCCTTGTTAGGATCTCAGAGCCCAAACACCAGACCCGCTCTTACCTCTTCCCACCCGCAACACGCCCTGCCGCCCACTGTGTCCCCCGCTGACTAGAACCCTAGGCAAAGGGTGCGCTTGTGGGGAAGGAAATGGGGAGCAAGTCCCAGCCCTGCGCTGCCTTTCACTTCCCTGCAGAGCAGCTATATTCCTATGACCCTTTAAGTCATAGCCCAAAATCCCATTCATCACCTAGCTCAAGGGGAAAGACCTGCAGGATTCGGCCTTCCTTGCCATGTCTTCCCACACTGACAGGCTGTGACATAAGCAATGGTGGCCTCTGCTTCAGGACATACCAAAGCTCCTGGGAGCCTCTCCTCTTCTCTGCCGTGTCAGCATATTCTGGACCACTTCGAGCTTTTCCCTCATCTCCTACCTTTATGTTTCTGCGTTTCCTTGCCCACCTCCTCCTCCCACTCTGCACTGTGCTCCCAGAGCAGGGGGAGGGGAAGCAAGCAGCTCTTGAAGCCACAAGGAGCATGGAGAGAGGGGAACTGCTGTGGACACCTCCTGAGCACTGCACCTCTTCCTCTGGCCATGTGGGTAAAGAGCCTCCAAGAAGGCCTTTTGCAGTGCCAGCAATGCATTGTTGCCTTGGCCATGGAGCCTGAAACCTAATGAAGCAGATGCAAAACTTGGGTTTCTCCAGCTCAACTTGGTAGTCTGCAGGCTTCCGTCATTTCAATGAAAGAAGAATGCCAGGCCCCTGCCTGCTTCGGTCCTCAATCTCCTCCTACCCGTTACCCATGAGGGTTGCTCTCCCACGCTTTCTTTCAAACATGGTTCCCAAGATCCAGCATCCCCTGAGATCCCTCCAAGGTGAATCCTGCTTATTCAAAGGGTTCAGAAGCAGAGCTGCTCCCTTTTCAAATTTTGTGTGTGTGTGAGTCACTGATCCTAAAGTCTACATCACCTCCTTTTCTTAGTCATCAACTAGCCCCAAGGCAGTAACTACCCTTCTGGCAATACCTTGTTTTAAAGTACTGAACGGTGTGTTCTGGGCAGATGTCCCATGCCCAGCATCTGGCATGTCCACGAACGCAAACTCTGGAAAAGGCACGGGGTCCAGGTGGATGGAGTCAACTTTCTTCTCATGCTCAAAGCCCCCGTGCTTCCCTTGGAGGAGGCAGAACTCTACAGTGCAGGAGAAAAGGAGAAGCCAGACATGGGGTCAGCCCGGCTGTGGAACTTCTTAGACCCACCTTTACCCAACTCAGGCTGGGGCAGAACACACTCCACCTTCTTCCCCACAAAACCCCTGCATCCTAGGCTGCTTGACCCGGAACTTATCGCTACCTAGAAACTCGGGAGCGATGGCTGTTCTGCACAAAGCCCCCTGGCCTGGATTCTCCAAAAGGCAGAAGGCAATCTCCCGCACGCTCGAATGCTTTCTTATCTTGAGCTGACCAAACTCTGAACAAATGTAACCCGCCGTGTATGGAACAGCTGGAGAAATTCAAGTGCTCATAATAAACAACTATTATGTGTATATTTAGGTGCACAAGCAATCATATGGGTATGTTTCTAAGGAGTCCTAACTTCTCTGAGTAAAGGGAAGGATTTAAGGCATGAAAAGGGTACTACAGACATAAAAGAATACATTCGACACGAATCTATTTAAGTCTTTTTTTAAAAAGCCTTATTGCTTGAAGGTACTGAAATATTTATAGATGAAACTGCATAATGTCTATAATTTGCTTCAAAAAATCCGGTGGGAAAGGAGGGAGGGGGTAAGTTCTGGGGAAAACATGAATGGCCCTGGTTGAGGCTGGGTGGGGTAGCTGCCGGTTCACTCTATCATTAGCTCTGCTTTGGAACACACAGGAGAAATTGTCCACAATAAAAAGGAGATTTTTTTTTTAACGATAAAACAAATGTTTCCTGAAACACTTCTGTATTGAGAACTTAGCTAAAGTAGCTGAGCTGTGGGTAACAGGTATTATGTTGTTATGTTTTTCCTAAGCAAAAAATCAGTTCATGCACTCAAGAATCAGGGTTCCCTCCATGGTCCTATTTCTTAATTTGGGTACTTAAAAGCCATAGAGTAGAAATGGGGCTGAGTTCAAGGCTGAGTGCCCTATAGGAAAAGATAAACAAGAGAAAGCCACAAATCCCTTAATACAAATCTTATATAACACAGCTTCCATGAGGAAATGGAGACCTCAAGAGAGTTACACCTGGGCATTTTTGTGCTCCTTGTGATGCAGAAAGCCATGGAGAAACACAGCAGGGCTCAGCGTGTGGAGGCTGAGGCAAGCGTGGGGCGCACCTTTCTTCTGGGCTGCTGCCTCTCACCCCTGCAGGAGAGGCCCAGGGGAACCTTCCTGGATTTCATGCCCCATTTCTCATGAGACAGATGCTGAGGTCCCAGCAACCTTCCTGCTTCTGATTTTCCTTAAACACCTTCACTTTAAAATATTTTGGGGTCTTGTATCCTACACCCCATCCCAGTTAAGGAGAATCAGAAAAGACCTCCAAGGTGGGTGATGTGGGTCCTAAGCATCACCCCGGTAACGGCTCAGTAGGAGTTCAGCAGACCAGGAGGTAGAGACAAGCCCCAGACAGGACGGGCAGCTAGCACAGTCTGGGGGAGGTGTTCCAGAACAGTGGCCTCACACTGGGGAGGGACATCAATAACTTGGTGGCACTGGTGGTGAGAGGGACAACTGCGTACACTCACTGCTTCAAAGGACAACCAGGGCCCAGGTCCAGCATAGTCCCACCAGAGGCAAAAGGGTTGAGGGTCCCCATTTAAGGACCCTTCCAGCCCTTCAGGTTTATAAGACTGAATCAGCACTTTCTGTGGCAAGATTGAAGGAAACACAGGTAGGAATAGAGAAAGAACGCAGAACTACCTCACAATCAGCCATGAGTCACCAAACACCACATCAGCCCCACCACCCAACAGAGGGAAAGGAGCTGCGGCCCAGGCCACGTGTGGGAAAAAAGCCAAGGAAGGGCCAAAGATGTCCCCAGGGTACCTTTGCCAGCACTACAGAGAGGAGTTTATTTTCAAAGACAGTGGAAGCCAGCAACGATAAAAGCTTGAAATTCAAACGCAAACAAAAAAGCCAAGCCGCGCGCGCGCGCACGCACACACACACACACACACACACACAGTCTGCGAAGAAAGAAAGAAGCCCCCCTGGGAGCAACAGGCCACCCCAAGAGATCTGCAGGCATCAAGAAGAAGGTTGCTCACCAGGGTCCCTAGCAAGCTCAAGAGCATCTTCCAGATGGGCCAAGATTTCAGAAGACCTTACAAAGATGACACATTATGCATAATTGTCTGTTGATGAACGACTCAATAAAGAAAATATGGTATAGATAACAGTGGAATGCTAGTCAGTCATAATAGAAAATGAAATTCTGCTATGGAAGAATCTGGAGAACATTACATATCAGACACAAAGATAAACACTATGATTATGTTCACATGTGGAATCAGAAATAATCAAACTTACTGAAGCAGAGAGTAGAACAGTAGTTGTCATGGGCATGAAGGTGGAAGAAATGGAGAGATGTTGGTCAAAGGGGGCCAAATTTAGTTACGGATAAGTTCTAGGGGTCTAATATACAGAACCATAAAAACAGTTAATAAAACTGTGCTGTTAGATAAGAGCTGGAATCAACTTAAATGCTTAATAAGAAATGGATGGATAAAGAAAATGTGGTACAATACATAATGGAATACGGCTCAGCCATTTCAAAAATGAAATCCTGGCATTTGAGACAACATGGATAAGTCTAGAGGGCACTATGCTGAGTGAAACAAGCCAGACACAGAAAGACAAATGCCACAATACCTCACTCACATGGGACCTTCTTAGAGAAGTAGACACAACAGTGGTTCCCAAAGACCAGGAAGGGGATGGAACGAGGGTGGTCAATGGGTACCAAGTCACCCAAGATGGGAAGAAGTCCTGGCATTCAATGGCATACAAGACGACCACATTTCACAATGAGAAGTTGAATATTTCAAAATGAGACGAGAGGCTTATAAATGTTATCACTGTGAATAAATGATAAGTGCAGGAGGTGATAGACAGGCTATCTACCTTGATTTGAGCAACATAATGTCTGCAGATATTGGAACATGAAATTGCTTCCCATAAATGGTACAATTAAAAATCTCTACTAAAATAGATACGTCATCCCTTACTTAGAATGTGTTAAGGGCATTTATATCTATTATAGGAAGAAATATAGAAGAGTCAAGAGACTGGGGTGTGGGTGATGTGGGGGTGATCCTGGATTAGGATCAGGTGCATGTCATTGTTACTACATATGCATTTATGATTGTACAACAGCATAACTCAATAAAATCCTGAATGTCCTTGCACATACACCCCAAAAATGGTAACTACAGGAAGTCACGGATGTGTTAATTAGCTTGACTGTGGTGAGCACTTCACACTGCATAAGATAAATCATCACGTGGAATATTACAACTTTTTTGTCAATTATACCTCAATAATGTGGGAGAAAAGTAACACATGGACCATTGGCCAACCGTCAGGCTGGACAGGACCAAGGCATAAATGACACAGAGCATACGGTGACACTGCTTGTCATTTGTTCACACCGGGAACTATTCATCTTCATGATGCAGTTTGCTCAGAAGACAAGTCTTCAAAGAGAAAGAATAAGATGAAAATAAAAATGCTGGGGATGCTTCACATTAGGAACTATGCACCTGAAGGATGAAGGATGTAGGTCCTGGTGTTCTTGGTGTTTCGGGTGTCCTCGCCTACCTCTCTAGACTAAATTTTTTTAAATAAGAAATTTATTTGTTGAACAATCAAACATGCTTCTAACAATATGATATATATATAAATTCTGAAAATTAGATTTACCCCCCAGAACTCCTCCCCCTACCCCTCCCCCCTTTTCCCAATACATCTCTACGAATTTCTTAGGTAGTATGTCACTACATCTTTTCTGGATTTAAAACATGAGAATTGACCTTCTTTCTCAATGGCCAGCGTCTAGCTCCAGCCTCCACAGATGAGTGAAGATATTCAACCTTTAGTTCTCTGGGTTATGCTGACTTCACTCAGCATAATTTCTTCCATAGCCATCCATTTACCTTCAAAGGCTGCGATATCATTGTTTCTAATTGCCGAGTAGAACTCCATGGTATGTATGTACCACAGTTTTTGGATCCATTCATCCAGTGACGGGCATCTGGGTTGTTTCCATAATTTAGCTATTGTAAATTGAGCTGCTATGAACATTGATTCCGCTGTGTCACCGTAATGTGCTGATTCTAAATCCCCTGGAAAAATACCCAGGAGAGGAATAGCAGGATCATATGGTAGGTTCATCCTCAATTTTTTGAGGATTCTCCACACTGCTTTCCAGTCTGCAATTACACCAACAGTGTGCCTATCTCTCCACAACCCCTCCAGCATCTATTATTGTTTATTTTCTTCATTTTTGCCAATGTGACTGGCATGAGGTAAAATCTTAATGTAGTTTTTATTTGCATATCTCTGATTACTAGTGATTTAGAGCACTTTCTCGTGTATTCATTGGCTTGATCAATGTCCTCTGTTGAGAAGTTTCTCTTTAGCTCTTTGGCCCATTTATTGATTGGGTTATTTGTATTTTTGAAGTTGAGATTTTTGAGGATTTTGTAGATTCTGGATATGAGGTCCCCATCAGAGGGATTACAACCCATGATTCTCTCCAATTCTGTAGGAAATGGACTAATTTCTTAAAACTGACACCTTTTCTTTTTATCACCTAGAGCAAACGTTTTCTGTTTCCTAAAATGCAGTCTGCTTCATCTGCAAAATGCGAAGACGGAGGCTTGGTGCTTTTATTCTGTGCCCCTGCAGAAGCTCAGAAGCCCATGAGCTTGTGGACAGGGTCACATAGGGACGCTCAGCACTGTGTTCTGCCCCCATCTTGTAGCTGGATGGAGTTGTAATTCAGGTGGGCTCAGTGAAGCTGGAAGGAAGCCCGTCACCCCCACCCACTTCCCCAAAGCAAGTGGAGGGGAGGAGCAAGAGGCAGCCATAGACAGGTGCAGGTCTCCTAAGCTCAATCTCATAACTGGTCTCACATGGAAGATGGCAAACTGCACAAAAATAGAGGAGTATAACGAATCTGCAACCTGACCAGCTTCAAGGATTGCCACTCCCGGCCACTCTCCCTCACCTCCGCCTTGCTACACATGCTCTACCTTGCTCTCCCCTCACATAACTATGGAAGCAAATCACAGACATTTTACCATTTCATCAAGATAAACCTGAAAAAGTTTTCATAAATATGTCCATAACATCATCATCAGACCTAAAAAAGTTAGCAATGTGTTCACCATTTGCTTATTCATGCCCCCAAGAAACCGAGTTTTCTGGGGCTCAGCACAAGCTCTTCTCCTTGTGAATAAGAGGGAAGGCCCATGAGCATCTAAGATGAGCAGACATTAGCGGAACTGAAATCCTATTTTCTTCTAACAATAACAATGATACACATGTGATCAGCAGGGAATGTTCAGTTCAGCCTTTGTGGCTTTGTGCTGGGGAAGGGAAAGTGGGATAGCAACAATGAGGATGACATCCAGAGCTAACGTGGAAGATTCAGTGAGTGACCCCGGTGCCATGCACTCCACTGGCCTTGCCTGATTTAATCCTCACCAAGGCCCCAAGAGGGAACGTCCTTCCCCTTCCAGAGGTGGAGAAGCTGAAGCCCAGTGAGATTCACAGCCTGCTAGAGACCTCACCAGAGCTCATGGTAGAGGTGGACACCCAGTCCGCCTCCCTGCAGAGCCCACTTTCCCATCCCTCTGTCCTGCTGCTGGAACCTGCCCCACACCAATGCTTCCGGGTGTCCCTCACCAAAACCCTGCAGTGCCACCCACTTCGCCCGGACCAGATATGGGACACTCCCAAACTCTTCCACTATCTCTTCCCTCTCTTGCTGGGATGCCCAGAGCACAAGGGGATCTTCCACATGGGTGGGTAGCGGGTAGGGAGAGGGTCCCCTGGCCCCCTCCAGAGGTGGCACTCACCAAACTGGCCATCCTGCTTCACATATAATTCAATGATTCCATAGGCGATGGTGGTGGCAGCTGGGATCTCCAGCACCACATTGGTGTCCTTGAAGAAATTCCCGTCCTCCATCGCTGAGACCTGCGGGCGAGGAGAGCACACACTCTTAGCTGCGCACTCAAAGGTTGCCTTTCTGCCTCCCACCGCGTGCATCCTCTCATGCGCGCAAGGACACTTAGATCCAGGGAGCTTAGTAGGAATGAGAACTGGCTGGCATAGTAAGGATTTGACACTTGTGGGCATCAGGTTATTTTACACATATTCCCAAGCCAGTGGTTAACCTGGTGACACAAAAGCAAGATTCCAGAGTGCAGGATACAGCAAAGTTTGATGGATGGTGCCCAGCAAAATGAGTGGCGGACCACATGACTGCTTTCCGGTCAACACCTCTCAGTGATTCCACAATAGCAAAATCAGTGATTCGCCCAAATTCCTATCACCTAGTGACATCAGAGCTGTAGTAACATCACAGTGTAAAGCCTCACTTGTGTTCGTGATCACACCGGTGATAAAATTCACCTACTACACTGCCTGTTGTATAGAAGTATAATACATACAATTATGTGAAGAACACTTGATCATGACAGTGAGTGACAATGTCACTGTGTATGGATTTACAACACTACACATTTTCCTGTTATTTGAGAGTTTACTCCTTTTCCTTATAAAACAGTTCACTGTGTCACCCAGCAGTGGCCTAATGCCTCTGGGGTTTACCACATCTCTCTACTGCATCAACAGGCCACGTGGAATGGGTGACCTCTGCCATCTGGGTCTGCGTAAGTGCACTCCAGGACATTCCCTCAGCAAAGTCACCTCGTGACACTTGTCTCAGAACACAGGTGCATGCCTGTACATAAACAGGTAACTTCTCAATCCCCTCCATAAACGGTTACGGAAACCACTTTGAAATCGTAATGAAGATCTCTAACAGTGTCAGGGCTGAGTACTCAGACTCAGAGGACGGTCCCCTGCACTGAGACAAAACCAGGAAGAGAGGGCAGCAGGAGAGGCTGCAGGGCAGGGGGAGAAGGGCTGAGGAAAGGAAGGATGGGCAGCTGGGGAGTCAGGCACTGAAGTTCTCGCCTGCTATTGCTCACAAATGAGAGCCCTTCCACAGTGCCCTGGGAGAGTGGCCAGACACTGGACAGCAGAACCGTTTTCACCTTAATCCTGGTCAGAGAATGTTGGTTTGGGCCAAGATACAGCAGCGGGGCTCCTAACTCCCAGGGTCTGAGGACTCGGTTGGGTGGTGACAATAGGCAGGAGCATCAGCAGGGCCAGCCTAAGCTGTCTCCCACTGGGTTCCTCTCTCCCCACTGCTGCAAGACCACTGGGCCTGCCCACCCCAGAGTCACGGTTCCAGACCCACCCTGCATCTCCTTCCAAATACAGCCTTCCTGGGTCCTCTAGGAAAAAGCCAAAAATTACCCGAGGAAAAAATCTCTAAGAAAATACGAAGCATTGCAGCCAGCGGGAGGGAAAGCAGTTTGGGGTTCACACCTGATTTAGTAGCAGGGCTGTCGATAATTCAGCATGGAAGCTCCACTGATGTGCACATATAGTTTTTACCAGCTCTAACTTAATCCACAAAGGATCTGGGACAGCCAGGCCCAAAGTAATCGTTTTGAACGCCCTGGCTGTGAGGTGCTCTAGGGAGTCTCCTGTATCTGGGCCTGGCCAGTGGCCATTGACTATTTGTCTTTGGGGAAGGATCCCACCTCATAAGGGAAAGTACCAGACCAGAAGATCAGCCTGGCCATGGCCTTGAGTCTGCATCAGGAACAGACACCACCGAGCTGGTGAGACCCAGACTTGAAGCACTTTTGCCCCTGGGATTGCAGTAAACCTGATGAAAGCCGAGAGCTGTGAGAGCCACAGGAAGACACGTGAGGGAACGCAGCTCCCAGCTTTGAGTCCTGGATCCAGCAGTGACTGATGCTAGACTGCCCCAAATATTGCAGTTATACAGGGAATAAATTCTTGTTCACTTAAGTTGAGTTGTATTTCTGTGAACTTACTACAGAGAGTTCTGACTAATGAAGTTCCACCCAAAAAGGCCCCTGACCATGGTCTCCATGACTAGGACCAGACCAGCTGCCCTGGCCTTCACCCGCCCCCGGCCATACTCACCTGCACCGTCTTGGTCTGGATCCCCACCATGCCGCCGCACTTCTCCTCGATCTGAACGTGCTCAGATATCACACACTTCTGCGTCGTCACGATCTTCTGTATCAGGACACACAGGACCTCGTTCCTCCTCTCCAGCACCTGCTGGAGCACTGGGTTGTTCAGATTTATTGTTCTGAAAAAGATAAATGGCATGTGTCGCCCAGGGCCTCAGGAAGGTGGGTGCAGAGGGAACTTCCTCCTCCCACGCATGCGGCTCAGGAGCTGACAGGTGACGATGGGCTTCACTTTCTTCGTGGTGATGAAAAAGGGGACAGGTCACCCAAAAAAGCATCAGTTGTTTTTTGTTTTTTGTTTTTTTTTTAAAGAGAGAGGGACAGTGAGAAAAAGAGAAAGAATCAATTTTATTTAGTTTTTCATGTGGCTTTCGTTGCTCCAACACTTCAAAAATTGTGTATGTGGTGCTGGGGTTTGAACCTGTGTCCTCGTGCATGACAGCTAAGCACCATAACCACTGAGCCACTGCTCCAAACCCCAGCCAGCCTTTCTTGAAGCCACCTCAGATCAGCTCTGAGGGAACAGGCTGGCCACCAGAGGCAAGGGGACTCTTGGCAACAGCTACGCTGGTTTCAAGGATGAAGAAAAGAAAGCCAGCCCACAGGGGAACTGCAACCCACCTGCCCCACACCCTGGGAGAGCAGATGGTGACAGACATCAAGGCCAGGACCCTGGAAGCACAAGGTCATTATGCCCAGAATGATGGCCAGTATAGCTTCTACAGAGGAAGGAACGTCTTACCCTGACTTTGGGAAGAATGTGCCCCCTCTTAGAGGGGGTTTTTATGTCATCTTACAGAGGGAGAAAGTGAGGCCAGAGTGGCAGGCATCACCCTGAGTCACCCAGCAGAGACCACGAATGGGCACAATGCTCATCCTAGGCACACTCAGGTTCTCCAGGCTCCAGAGGCTCCCCTGAACTGGAGGGGAGTAGCTGAAAAGGACCCATCTTCATGCATTAATATGCCCAGTGCAGAAACATGTTCTGCAGATGAGCAGAGACACAAAACGCACAAAATCCATATAATGGGAAAGTGGCCAGCCGTAGAAAGGAAGGAAATTCTGAATGCTACAATATGGATGGACTTTAAAGACATTATGCTCGGTGATATAGTCATGCGTAAAAAGGAAAACATTACATGGCTACACACATGACTAGACTAGACAAATACACAGTGAGAGAAGATTGGAGGTGACCAGGGGCTCAGTGAGAGGGAGAATGAGTCATAATTAGCCACTTAATAGCTACAGAGTTCTGGTTCGTGGCGGTGAGAAAGTCCTAGTGATGGCTGCACAACAGTATGAACGTACTTAATGCCACTAAATTAGATGCTCAACAAATGCCAAGTTTTACCAGGCATGGTGGCACATGCCTGTAATCCAATGACCTGGGAGACTGAGGCAGGAGGGTCACAAGTTTGAAGCCAGCATCAGCAACTTAGGAAGATCCTGTCTCAAAATTAAAAATAATTTAATAATAATAGGGCTGGAGTGGTAGTGGCTTGGTGGTTATAGCGTTTGCCCGACATGTGTGAGTACACAGGTTCAAACCCCAGAACCCATGTACACAATGAAATCTCGGAGCAATGAATATAGCTCAGTGGTAGAGCACCCCTGGGTTCAATCCCCAGTACCACAATATATAAAAAAATAAATATGCAAGCCAAGTTTTTAATGCACATACACACACACACATATATATACATATATATCCAAAATAAAAAAGGGGGAAGATATGAAAAAATGGTCAGTCTCAGGAATAGTCAAAGAAATGCAAATTATAACAATCTTTCACACATAATTAAAATATACTGATCTCAACAAAAAAAAAATTACTGCCCAGGATCTGCATTTCCAGGAAGAAATATGGAACACAGCTGGGTGCTGCCCTCCTGCGGGGTGACCTAGAGGGACTTAGGTCCCCTATGCACCTTGATTTACTCATGGATAACTGAGGTAACAAGACCCTCTTCACGGGTTGTGTTAGGGTATAGATGTCACACAGTGAGCAGTTAGTGTTTGCCCAGCAGAGTCAGTAACACACACATGCTCCTGACACCTTCCCGCATTCATTATGAGGCCCACAGAACAAAGCCACCATGTGGAACTTGGTGGCACATCATCTCATCACTCCCTTCCTTGAAAGCCTTCAATGGTGATGCCCTGTCCCTATACCCAGCCTGGCTAGGAGGCCTCATCAGTCTGGCCCCCGCCTCTGCCCCCGCCCCGTGCTGACCTCACCCTCCAGCCTCCTCTCCATGCCTTAAACACACCAGGGACATGCCCTGCCAAGTCCTTGGCACCACGTCCACTCCTCCCTCCCACTAGCACATCTCACTGACGCATTGTCACCTCCTTGGGGAGGTATTCCCCATGTAGTCCACCTACAGGAGCACCCCACTTATGTGATCATAGCCTAACACTCCTCTAGAGAGGAATTTCCATACAGTTATTTTTCTAGCTCGCTCCTTTATTTGCTCGTGCCTGCCTCTTGGGTCTAGATACAAACTCCACAGAGGCAGCAACCATGCCCACTTATGCACTGCTCAGTCAGGGCTGGGTCAGCACCCCATGCACAGGAAGGGCTCAGTAAACATTTTTAGCCTAACCGAATAAATAACACATTTGGGTTTTTTCCTTTGTCCATTTGCTTTAAGGAATGAGTGCATCTGTGTGTTAAAGAGCTAATTATCGAAGGTAGAGGAAAAGGAAGATTAGCAGTTTGGTTTAATGCACAGTAGACAGGTGGCCTTCCCTTTTGCAGCCATTGCTGATGCAGTGGTGGCCAATAGCAAGCTCAATCCCTTAGTGACTTCTATTGTTTTTTGTTTTTTTTGAGACAGGGTCTCTCTAAGCTGTTAACGGTGTCACTCAGTTGCTGAGGCTGTCTTTGAATTTGCTATCCTCCTGCCTCAGCCTCCTGAGCCACTGGAATTACAGGCATGAAACACCATACCTGGCTCCTTTGTGACTTCTGACAGAAGCAAAAACATAAAAGGCATTTTTAGCACCTTCCCTCACTCACAGGGAGATCATGTCGTCCCTTCTTTCCAAAGGGCCGAGACAAAAGTACCCATCCTAAAGGGTGGTGGAGTTCAGGCTGTGTGAGGACACTAGAAAGGTCGGCAGATTGGCAAAGGGGGCCAGGTTTAAAGGAAGAAATGTGTCATCTATACTGAATAGGTGCAGGGGGAAAGGCCAATGGCACAATTGTCCCTGAAGGCATTAGCCCCAGAAAGGTGGCCATCACTGGGCTAAAACTGGACAGAGGTTGCGAAAGATCCTAAACAAAGCCAAATATCGCCAAGTAGGAAAGGAAAGGGGGAAACATAAGAATAACTGAGAAGATGGAAAACAAAGTGATCTTATACACAACCTGCACTTAAAACTGGCAAATTGTAAAGGAAAAGTTTTTGAGGAACATGAGGGAGAACTCTGGAAATGAGCACTAAACAGAAGAGAGCCAGAAGAAAACAGAGAAAAAAACAAAGCAATTCTCAAATTCAACACCGACTTCCCTGCTGGTGCAGGAAACCAACACCACGGGGGTCTCAGGAAAGTGACAGCAACCCAACCAATCACAGCATCAGACCAGCAGTCCTGAAGACCTGAAGCCCTGCAGGAGAATTCCAAGGTGTGCCCCTGTGTTCCCAAGCTCAGGGCCAGCCTCAGCAACTTAGCAAGACCTTCTCTCAATAGAAAAATAATAAAGGGTTGGGGTAGAGGTGGGAGACTGGAGAGAGAGCTCAGTGGCAAAGTGCCCCTGGGTTCAATTCTGTACTGAAAAATAAATACATAAATAAGGTAACTGCTCTGATCCAAAGAAGGAACCTACTTTGAGCTTCCCCGCAAACCCAGAACTCAAGCTACTACAACAGCCACTGTCAGATGCCATCTGGCCTTGAGGGCTTGCAGCCATTCCCCTGAGGCCATCATAAGCTGCCCCGCAGAGGGCAGCATCCTCCACATCCTGCAGCCTCCGGATCAGTGACCGCTGTACCACAGGCAGGAGCCCCATCCGCATGGGAACTAAGGATGGTCTCCTCCCTAAGCCACAGCTCTGGGACCACAGCTGCTGGTGCAGAAAGCTCAGCATGACACAAGCTTATCCCTGAGAACCAAGGCTCCTAAGCCTGCTCTTCAGCTCCAGGACTGCAGCTACCAATGCCATAAACCTAGTCCACACCAGAAATGACCTGTGTGAGTTAGGGATATCACGCCCATATTTTGCAGCCCTGGTATCACCCATGTTTGACACACAGGACCTAGAGAAGGTCTCCCCCACATGCTATATCTCCAGAAATGGAGACACCAGTATCACAAAGCCCAAACATCATCTGCTCATACCCCAGGAGACCCAGGAAATATCTCCAACACAGACCATGGACTTGGGACCACAGCTGAGGATATCAAAAGCCTTAGTACCACCTGTGTTTGTTTTCTGGGACCCTGGAGAAGGTACCATCTGGGTCTCAATTCCAGGAAGGTGGGTAAAAGTCTGAAAGTCTTCAACTGCAGCAACCCCATGGAATATAGGAAAGGTCCCCTTTGTGTTCCCAAACCAGGAATCAACAGTTTTTGGTGGGACTGACCCCAGCATCCCCAGTGCCCCTCTCAAGAGACTTGGGGAAGCTCCATCCTGTGCTGCAGTCACTTGGTCAGGCATCCCCCACACTCATCACTGAGTCCTACAGAAGGTTTGGGGAGTGTGGATGCTGGTTGCCACAACACTGGGCATCACCTGTACCAGTCCTGAGGGACCTGGGGACAGTCCTCTCCACATCACCCAACACCAACACTATGGCAACTGCCACCACAAGGCCCAGTGCCATCAGGTCTTGACTCTGTGGAACCTGAGGACACATACATTTGGAAGCCTGTGTCCACTACAAAGTCACACTGCTACCTTCACAGACTGCTTTGTTCTGGACTCCCGGGGCCCTCATAAACACAGCTGAAGTGAATCACAGAGATGCTTAAGAGCTTCCCCTGACCAAACACAAAGTACTTATCCAACCGAATCCTATAACCCATCTAAATGTAAAAATATTTTCCTAGAGAAGCTAATTCAAGAAATTGAAACAGGCAAACATTGTACCAGATGTGTGGACAACACAAAGACACAAGAAACAGGAAATGAAACATGACCTCACCAGGAGTGGACAATAATTTTCCAGAAAGAGATCTCAATTTGAAGGAGATCTATGTATGCCATGGCTGAAAAAGAATTTAAAATAAGGATCTGAAGTAAACATGGTGAGATGTAAAAAAATACAGATAAATACCAAAAAAAAAAATGAGAAAAACATTCAGGATATGAATAAGAAAATCACTAGAGATAGAAATACACATTCTTTTCATCAGCTCACGGAATGTTCTCCAGGACAGATCATATGTTAGGCCACAAATCATCTTAATAAACTTGCAAAAAAGAAAACGCAACTGAAATCATATCACGTATCGCATCAGACCACAACAGAATAAAATCACAAATCAACAACAAAAAGAGTGGAGTGTATATAAATACCTGGCGATTGAATAACATCCCGCCAAATGTCCAATCAGTAAATTGATTAAAATAAAAAATTCCTAGAAACAAATGAAAATGACAATAGCACAACATATCAAAATCTGCAAGGTACAGAAAACCAATGCTATGAAGAAAGTTTGCAGCAATAAACATCAAAAAAAAAAAAAAAACAAGAGTTCTAATAAATAACTTAATAATGTGCCTCAAAGACTTAAAAAAGAACAAATCAAAACTAAAGTTAGTAGAAGGAAATAAATAGCAAAGATTAAAGTATAAATAAATAAAACCAAAGCTAAAAAATAAATAAAAAAGACCAATGAAATAAAAATTTGGTATTAGAAAAAATAAATAAAATTCATAAGCCTTTAGCTAGACTAACCAAAAGAGAAAGATCCACATAAATAAAATCAAAAGTGAAAAAGACAGTACAACTGTTAAAAAGAATCCTAAGCAACTACTATGAAAAATTATGCTAAAAATCCATAAAGCCTAGAAGAAATGAATTACTGAACCTACAACCTACCAAAATTGAATCAAGAGGAAACAGAAAATCTAAATAGACCAGTAATGAGTAATGACATTAAAGCCATAATTAAAGTCTCCCATCTAAAAAAATTCCCGGACCTGATGGTTTTGTTGCTAAATGCTACAAACATGCAGAGAAAAATGGATTCCAAGGATACTTAAACTCTTCCCAAAAATCAAAATGAAAGAAATGCTGCCATTTCCCCCTCCTTTTTCTTTTCTGAGGCCAGCATTACTCTGAAACCAAAACCAAAGGTACGATAGTAACAACAACAAAACTCTAGACCCATATCTGATGAACACAATGCAATAATTCTCAATAGCATATCACCCACTGAATTCCATAACACATCAAAAAGATCATACACCACGACCAAGTGCAATTCACCCCAGGGTTGCAAGCATAGTTCAACATAGGTAAGTCAGGAATCTCGACATGACACATCAGCATGATGAAGGACAAAAGCCACGTGATCATTTCAACAGAGGAAGAAAAAGCATTTGATAGGATTCAATATCCCTTCGTGGTAAAAGATCAACAAATCAGGTGTTGAAGGAATATTCCTCAAAATGCTAAAGATTTCCTCCAAACTGGGGAAAAAGGTAAGGACTGTGGGCTAATACGTAGCTCAGAGATAGAGCCTAGCAAGTGCAAGGCCCTGTTGACCCCCAGCATGGGGATGGGAAGTATTTAATAAAGTACTGGAAGTCTAGCAAGAGCAATTACACAAAATAAAGGATTAAAGGGTCTCCAAATTGGAAAGGAAGAAGGTCAACTGTCCATGTGTGTAAGGTGACACGATTTTATTCATAGAAAAACCTAAATATCCAAAAGAAGCTGTTAGAACTGATAGTTAAGTTTCAGGATACAAAATCAACATATAAAAGCAGTAGCATATTTTTTTTTTTAAGAAATAGGGACAGTGAGAGGGAGAGAGAGAGAAGGAATCAGTTTTATTTAGTTTTTCAAGTGGCTTTCATTGCTCACGTTGTGTACGTGGTGCTAGGGTTTGAACCTGCATCCCTGAGCATGCGAGGGAAGGGCCACCACCATGGAGCCACCACTCCAGCCCCAACAGTAGCACTTTTAAAATACAACAATATTGAAATTAAGAAAGCAATTCCATTCACAATAGCTACAAAAAAATTAACTTAACCAAGGAAGTAAAAGATCTCCACAATGAAACCATAAAATACTATTGAAAGAAACTTTAGAGGACACAGAAAAATGGAAAGATGTCCCTTGCGCATGGATCCAAAGAAGCTGTATTGTTAAAAGGCCCATGCTGCCCAAAGTGAAGTATAGACTCAAAGCTATTCCCATCAAAAGGTGAATGACTTTCTTCACTGAAAGAGAAAGAAAAATCCTAAAATTCATATGGAGTCACAGACTGACCAATGTGATCCTGGCGGGGGGGACGGGGACCCACCAGCGCTGGAGACATCATAACAGCTAACTTCAAAACATACTATGAAACTATAGTATCGAAAACAGCATGGTCCTGGCATAAAGACATGCACAGACCTACAGAGTAGAGAACACAGAACTTAACCTACATTCATACAACCAACAGATTGTTTATTGAGGAGTCAAGTTGTGGTACAATCATAAATGCATATAAAATAACAATATGATATGCTTTTGATCCTAAACCATAGTTACCCCCACACTGTCCACACCCCAGCCTCTTGATTCTTCTATATTATATTCATATAACAGATAAAAATGTCCACATATAATGATTGTGAGTTTTCCTGAATTAAATTATTATATGAGTATTATTTGATTCCCAGCGGAGGGTTACAGAATGTTACATTGTTGATTGTCTCCCTAGATCCCTCCCTATCTTCCCTCCCCGCTTCCCCACCAAGTCTGTATTTCCCCTAGATTATGTGTTGCTATGCCCTTGGTGGGTTGAATACAAGAGTTTGACTACCTTTTCAACCAAGGCTGGGTTTAGCTCTAGTCTCCACAAATGAGGGAAAACATTTGGCCCTTGACTCTCTGGGTTTGGCTAACTTCACTCAGCATGATTTCTTCCATAGCCATCCATTTACCTTCAAAGGCCACAATATTGTTGTTTCTAATAGCTGAGTACAGTTCCATTGTGTATGTATGTGTGTGTGTATTTCAGAGCTTTTGAATCCATTCATCCTGTGAGGGTCATCTACATCTGGATTAATTTCATAATTTAGCTATTGTAAATTGAGCAGCTAGGAACATAGATTTTGCTGTGTCACTGTAATGTGCTGATTCTAACTCCTCTGAGAAAATACTCAGAAGAGGGATAGCTCATTCATATGGTGGATCAAACCCTACTTTTTTGAGGAGTCTCCACACTGCTTTCCAGAGCTGCTGTACCAGTCTGCTGTTCCACCAACGGTATACTAGTGTTCCTATTTTCCCTACAACCCCTCCAGCATTTGTTACTGTTTGTATTCTTCATCTTTGCCAGTCTAACTGGAGTGAGGTGAAATCTTAATGTAGTTGTGATTTGCATTTCTCTGATTGCCAGTGACTTAGAACACTGTCTCATGTATTCTTTGTCTTACTCTTTCCTCTGTTAAGAAGTTTCTGTTTAGCTCTCTGACCCATTTATTGATTGGATTGCTTGTGTTTTTGATATCTAATTCTTTGAGTTCTTTGTCAACCAACTGATTTGACAGTCACCAAGAACATACAGTGGAGAAAAGATAGTCTCTTCAACAAATGACCTTGGCAAAATTAATTATGCATATGCAAAAGAATGAAACTAAATCCCTTCCTCTCACTTCAAGACACTGGTGTAGGCCATGATGTTTTATATAGGATCTCAAAGGCAGGGGAAACAAACAAAAATAAAAAGAGACATGAGATTATATCAAACTAAGAAGCTTCTGCACAGCAAAGGAAATAACCAATAGAATCAAGAGACAACCTACAAGTGAGAGAAAATATTTGAAAACTACTCACCTGACAAAGGTCAGATATCCAAAATACATAAGGGATTCAAAAAGCTGAACACCATAAAAAGAAACATCCAACTAAAAAATATACTGTAGAACCAGACGCTTCTCAAAAGATGACATACAATGAGTACATGAAAAGTTGCTCAATCTCAGTAATCATCAGCGAAATACAAACCAAAACCACAATGAGAGATCATCTCACCCCGGCTGCATTGACTGTCATCAAAATAACAAAACACAAAAAATGCAGGGAAGGGTACAGAGAAAAGGGAACTCTTATTATACACTTTCAGTGGGGATGTAAATTAGTACAGCCATTATGGAGGGCAGTATGGAGACGCCTCAAAAATTCAAAGTATAACTACCATAATGATCCAGCAATTCCACTATGGGTATATGCTCAAAGGAGACAGAATCATTATACCAAAAAGATACTTGCACTCCTTTGTCTACTGTAGCTCTGTGCACAACAGCTATGGTGTGGAATCAACCCAGATGCCTTCAGTGGATGAGTGGAAAAAGAAAATGTGGTCCACAAATGTCACAGAATATTATCCAGCCGTAAAACAGTGAAATCCTGTCATTTGCAGCAACATGGATGGAACTGGAAGTTAAGAGAAGTAAGCCAGACGTAGAAGGACACATTCTACGTGTTCTCACTCGTGTGTGGTAACCAATAAACTCAAGAATGGAATGGACTAGTGGAGGGTAAGAGGAGGAGGAGCAGAAAGGAGTTCACCAATGGGAACAACACAGAGGAATTACCCTGTGGTGCTAAAGAAGCTCCAGGAGTTAACTATTGGTGAAAACAATCTATGATCTATTTCAGAATGACTAGAAGAAACAAAATCCCCAACACACCAAAAGATTAATATTTAAAGAGATGGAAATGCCTGGTCACTGATTTGATCATTACACACTGCACATGCAGTGACCTACCATAACAAACCCCATGAAGATATACAAATCTCTCAAGAAAAATGAACCCTATATACTGGTATATGAAAAAGGCATGTTCTAACTCTAAGCTACTACAGTTAATGGGTCTAGAAGACAGAGCTCAGGGTGGAAATTCAGACAGAGGACTCTAAGCAAACTGAATAAAACCAAGCCTCAGGTCCTGAGCTGCTTCAAATTTACTACATCTTAAAAGTTTTCCCACTCACGTGGGAAATTATTTTTTAAATTTAACTTGTTTTTTTTTTAAAATAACTACCTAGGAATGTATTATTGTGTGAATTTTCTATGTCATTTGTAAATGAGTTTGTTCAAATGTGTCATTTCCACTCCATACTTACAATCTATCAAAAATCACTAGAAAAGTATAAAATTCCCAACACATAAAATATTTGAAGAAACTGGAATATCTGTTGCCCCAATTTGATCACACATTGTATACATATATTGAATTACTATAGTGTACCCCAAAAACCATGTACAAATATTATGCTTCAATTTAAAAAAAAACAGGTTTTAAAATCAGTGCTTAGATGTAAATCTTGCTGAGAGACCATGTTCTGGTCCTATTGGCAAAGACTTTAAAGATAAAAGCTAGTGTATCCATCAGGCAGTCGTACATTCGAATCGACCATTTCTAACATTCTCTTCCTGCTAGTATACAAAGTTCCATCTTGCAGCAGATGATTGGAAATCAATTCAGTTAAGAATAGCTAAGGTACCAGCTCATGCCCACTTGAACATACACATCTGAAGCAGCACACTGGCTATAATCCCTTCACCAAGGCAGAGGAACCTCTGGGGCAGGCTGTTAGGGAGTCAGATCCGTCCGGTTGGAAATCATTGCACTCTAACGTGCCCTCATCAGAATCCATTAAAACCAGGACAAACACTCAGCCTAGACAACCCCAAGCTCCATTGCTTAAAACTCCTCCTTCCTCCAGAACCCCCACTCTGAATACCGAAAGAGGAGAATGGAAAGGTCTCAGGCAGGAACGCACCGCACCTTCCTTCTGCATCCCTCAGGAGAGTCCTGGGAGGCTTGATGGGCACAGCCTTTCCCCTGCTGTCTCACTGGCAGTGAAGAGGGCACGGCTGCCCGCGGGTTTCCCAAGTCAGTGCTGCCACCTTTTGGAAGCCAAACGCTGGATAAATTTAATCATCTTCAGTTAGGAAGAGGCGGCCTCAAGGAACAGAGGGGAAGATAACAATTAGGGGAAATGAATGCAGTTTTTGCAAAACAATCTCTGGAAGGAATTCTTCCTCAACTCTTCTCTCCACAACACCCTCAGGCCCCAACCAGTCCCAGGAGGGGTCCAGGTGTCCCCCCTGGAAACAGTGTCAAGTAAAGACCCAGAACAGTTCAAGGAAGTTGGACCCTGGCTCCGACCTCCCTCAGAGTGGGAATCACCAAGTTCAGAAGGCAACCATACTTCAACGTATCTGTTTACCTTACAATTGTACATAGCTTGCATGCACAGCTAACACAGATCAACGAGTAAAACATTTAAAACCCTAGAGTCAGTGTTTCTCAGATGAAGATAGAAGCAGCTGAGGGAGGTTGAAGACAGCAACAAAAGTCACACAGCTAAGAATCCCAGGTTGATCTTTTGCAAAGTCCCACTTGGCTACTGCAGCCCCAAAGTTGCTGCCCCCCTCCTCTTGGCAAGGGCATCCTCTGGCTTCAGCAGGAATTTGACCTTCATTCCCATTAACTCTTGCTTTGCCAGATGCATTTCTGCCTGCAGCTTTTGGGGATCATGCCTCAGGACAGAACAGCTGAGAAAGAGGATCTGGTTTCTAAGGCATCCATTAGCTTCCCAGGCCCAATCCTGACAACAGCCCTATCTCCCGGGCTGAGGCTTGCATTTCCACTTTCTCTACTTCTAATACTTTCCAAAGTCAAAAGATAAACTCAACAAAAGGACGCCCAGAGAAGTCTTTTAAAATTCCAAAAATATCCCAAAGGAGGACAACAGCTTTGCTTTCCAAAGCATAAATACATTTTGCAGAGTCCCTCCTGCAGGCACGAGGAGGGAAATTTTTAGGGAAAATGAATCCAGTTTTTGCAAGGTGTGCCTTCTGGTGTAGGCCACCACCCTCTCACTCACCCAACTCCACGAATAACTGAGCCCCGTTAGGCTCCAAACACCAGAGCAGCCGAGCAAGCCCAAGGCAGCCATTGCCGTCACATTCCTCCAACGAATAACCCCTGATTATAACATGTCCTCCAGGAGTTTTCAATAGATTTCCAATCAGGCTTTTCAAAACCAAACATCTGTCACAGCACAGGAGGAGCCAGTTTGGTTGAGTCTGCTGAGAACTTATGCAACTCAAAGAGACCCAGGTGATGATCTAGTTCTGAGATAGTGAAGAAATTTTCTCTTAGGAACCACCAGTGATCAAACCAGCAATGACTGCTGCCCAGCTGCAGGGAAACCCATTCTGAGACTGAGCCTGGTCTCGGGGCAGGGAGGAGCAAGACAGCTGTGATTGATTGGCAATGTCTGGAGGGGCACTAGGCAGGTGATCCTGAGCACCTGGATCTAATCCAGCATCTCTGCTCACAAATGGAGAATGCATCCCAGAGGTTACAGACACCCCAGAGCCACAAGGCATACTTGTGGTGGGGACTAAATCAGGACACATCTCCTCTAACTCCTAGGCCAGTGCTTTTCCCACTATACTGTTAAAACCAACAAGAGGCAAAGTTACAAATACATTATGGGAAAATGCTACAATACTACCTGAGTTGGTTTCAACACCTGTCCAGGACCTGAGATTGGGACCTTAAAAAGCCAAAAGAAGGTGTCCAGTCTGCCACTGCAAGAAAATTACGCAAGAATTACAAACCCACAGAATCGTAGATTTATCTGCAGTTGAAAGAGGAGCGAATGTGTCCCCAGCCCTGCTGTAGGGTTGAAAGATTAAGTCTGCAGACACTGCCTGTAACCTCCTGGCGTTGCCCTCCTGACACTCCATGAAGTGGAACAGCCTCCTCCACGCATGCCCCACCAAGTCTCAGACTCAGTAACTGCCTGTTAAAATCCTGCAATGCAGAAGCTGTTGCCTTTCATCCTCCTGTTTGCCCCTCCAAGGGGGTGCTGCTGTCACCCTTTTAAAAATCAGTCAGCTCTTTGACAAAGAAGGCAAGGGAAGCTGCACTCAGCCTGGCAGGTTTCCACTGCCCTGAGTGCTCTACCCAGAAGGCTCCTGCTCCTTCCATACCAGGTGGGCACAGAGCCCTCCAGCTCTGAGCAAGTACAAGGGAGCATGGTAGCTGGGGAGGGACTGGGACAGAGGCAGCCCACTCCTTTGACCCCCGCCTACCCCCGTGAGTCTTGATTACCACCTGGGCCAACTCTGGTCACTCCATTTTTCTTATCAAGAATTGAGGAGCATGGGCTGGAGCAGTGGCTCAGTGATTACGGCACTTGCCCAGCATGCGCAAGTACATGGGTTCAAACCCCAGCACCCACATACACAACTAAGTGTCAACAAAGAAAGTCATGTGAAAAACTCAATAAAAATTGATTCTCTCTATCTCTCTCTCAAAAAGAAATTGAGGAGCAATTCTGGCCATTGAGATCTGTGGAACACTCTGTTGGGGGTTTCTGGAAGATTTTCTAAAAAGTGTCACCATAAGGACCTAACACCTCTTCTTATTAAGCTATTCCAAGAAATTGAAAAGGAGAGAACTCTCAAAGACTTTTTATGAGGCAACCATAACTATGATACCAAAACCCAACAAAGACACATCAAAAAATTAAAAAAAAGAAAGGAAACTACAGACCAATATCCGTGATGAACATCAATGCAAAAATCCTTAATAAGTTCTAGCAAATCTCATTCAAAAACACATCAAGAAGATAATTAACCATGATAGAGTGGGCTTCATTCCAGTTATGCCAGGCTGGTTCAACATATGCAAATCAATAAATGTGATTCATCACTTAAACAGAATTAAGGACAAAAACCATATGATCATCTCAATTGATGCAGAAAAGGCCTTCAATAAAATCCAGCACCCATTTGTTAAAAACTCTAGAGCAGATAGGGATCAAAGGGCCTTATCTTAACTATGTAAAGGCCATATATGATAAACCCTCAGCTAGTATAATACTAAACGGAGAAAAGCTGAAAGCATTTCCACTAAATTTTGGAACAAGATAAGGTTGACGCTCTCAACACTTTTCTTCAACTTAGTTCTTGAGACCCTAGCTACAGCAATCACACAAGATAAGGAAATCAAAGGGATAAGAATAGCAAGGGAGGAAGTCAAACTATCCCTTTTTACTGATAACATGATTCTATAACTGGAAGATCCAAAAAACTCTACCAAAAAACCACTTGAGCTTTTAAACAGATTTAGCAAAGTAGCAGGCCAAGATCAATACCCATAAACCAATAGCTTTCCTGTACACTAACAATAATAGGGCAGAAGAAATCAGAAAATCAGTCCCATTCACAATATCCTCAAAAAGAGTAAAACATTTGGGAATTAATCTAACAAGGGAAGTAAAAAAAAAAAAACCTATACAATGGAAATTATCAGATTGAAGAAACAAATTGAAGAACACCTGAGAAGATGGAAAAATATTCCATGCTCTTGGTTAGGCAGAATTGATATAATAAAAATGGACATTCTGCCAAAAGCTCTATATAGATTCAATGCAATTCCCATCAAGATACCAATGTCACTCTTTACAGTATAGAGAAAGTAATTCTCAAATTCATTTGGAACAAGAAACCCAGAATAGCAAAAACATTACTAAGCAAAAAAGACAAAACAGGTGGATTTGCAATATCTAATCTAAAACTATACCACAGAGCTATAGTAACAAAAACAGCATGGTACTGGTATCAAAACAGGAAAGAAGACCAATGGAATAGAAGATTCTGACACAAATCTTTAAACATCTGATCTTTGACAAATGGGGTCATAATATAACATGGAGAAATGACAGCTTATTCAACAAATGGTGTGGAACAAACTGGACAGCCACGTGTAGGAAGTTGAAATTAGATCCTTATCTCTCACCTTGCACAAAAATCAAATTGAAATGGATCAAGGAATTAGGAATTAAACCAGCTACAATACAACTGCTAGAAGAAATATTAGAACCAACACTCCAGCATTTGGGAGTAGGCAAAGACTTTCTCAACAAGACTCCTAAAGCGAAAGAATTACAGTCAAAAATCAATGAGTGGGATGCCATTAAACTAAAAAGCCTTTGCTCAGCCAAGGAATTGGTCAGAATTGTCAAGAGACAATCTACAGAATGGGAGATAATCATGGCCTGTGATTCCTCTGACAGGGGATTAATATCCAAAATTTACAAAGAACTCAAAAAACTTAATACCAAAAATACAAACAGTCCCATAAATAAATGGGCCAAAGAGCTAAATAGAAACATCTCAAAAGAGGAAACTGAATAAGCCAATGAATATATGAGAAAGTGCTCTAAATTACTAGCAATCGGGAAAATGCAAATCAAAACCACGTTAAGACTTCACCTCACTTCAGTCAGATTGGCAAAGATGAAGAATATAAGCAATAACAGATGGTAGGGGTTGTGGGGAGATAGGAACACTAGCACACTGTTGGTGGAACTACAGACTGGTACAGCCACTCTGGAAAGCAGTGTGGAGACTCCTCAAAAAATTAAGGATGGATCCACCATACAGTCCAGCTAGCCCTCTTCTGGGTATTTTCCCAGAGGAGTTAGAATCAGCACATTACAGTGACACAGCAAAATCTATGTTCATAGCAGCTCAATTTACAGTAGCCAAATTATGGAACGAACCCAGATGCCCCTTACTAGATGAATGGATCCAAAAGCTCTGGTATATATATACAGTGGAGTTCTACTCAGCTATTAGAAACAATAATATTGCAGCCTTTGAAGGTAAATGGATGGCAAAGGAAGAAATCATGCTGAGCAAAGTTAGCCAAACCCAGAGAGTCAAGGATCAAATGTTTTCATTCATTTGTGGAGGCTGGAGGTAAACCCAGGCTTGGGTTAAGGTAGTCAAATTCATGTATTAGACCCAGCAAAGGCATAGCAACACATAATCTAAGGCAACCATAGATATATTGGGGGGGATAGGTGGGGGGAGTGGGGAGGGAGGGAGTATAGGGAGGGAACTAGGGAGGCAATCAACAATGTAGCATACTCTTTACCCCCCCCCCCAAGAATCCAAATAATACTTAAGCAATCATTTAATTCTGGAAAATTCACAATCTGAGCAGTTATATCTCTTGTAGAGGTGAAATATAGAAGAATCAAGAGACTTGTGTATGGGAATGTGGGGGTAATTCTGTTTTAAGAACAAATGAATATCATACTGTTACTTTATATGTATTTATGACTGCACAATAACTCAAATCCTTAAAAAATTAAAAAAATTTTAAAAAGAAAAAAAAAGAGGGTCACCAGGAACAGATCATTTTTCTGCCTCTACACCTTGTCTGTAATGTGGCCACCATTTGGGGACCAAAGGAACTAGGGCTATTTGCCCAGAATCAGGTGGAGACTGACCCAGTGTCCATGCAGTCACTGAAGTGACCATCTGCCATCAACCCTTTGGTTAAATGGCACTCACCCTACTTCATGTTGCTTTCATATGTAAGGTTAGAAATGTCTTTTGCAGGGGCTAGAGTGGTGGCTCAGCGGTTGGAGCACTTGCCTGGCATGTGCAAGGACCCAGGTTCAAACCCCAGCACCACATACACAACTAAGTGTCAGAGAAACAAAGGCCAGATGGAAAACCGTCCGGTCCCAGGTGGCAGGAACCGGACGGCTCTCATTCGGCCGGCCATTGACTGAGAATGAAGTAGACCCACCGGCCCTGAGTTCTCCAAGCGCTTCACCTCTCCCTTTTCCGCGGCTAAAGGCCTCCAAGCGCTTCCTTCTCCGCCTTCTCTCTTTTAGAGGCAAGGCCTTAAAACATTACATTTAGAGTCAAGGCTATTCACATTTTCTCTCTTTAGAGTCCCTGTTTCTACCGCCGAGGCTTTTCTTCCTCTCTCGCTGCCTGCATGTTAGGTTTTCTTCTTCTGCCGCTGCTGCTTCTGTCTCAGCTTCTTCAGCTGCGCTGCTCTCCTCTGTCTCAGTCTCTGTCTCTGCCGCTGCTGCTTCTCTGACTACTGGCTATGCTTTTCCCAGTACGCCCGGTATTTATCTGTTACAACAACCAATAGGGATACAGTGCAAACACATTCAACCAATTGTAACAAATGAGCGGCCAAATAACTTAGTCACGCGGTCAGGCAGTTTGCTAATCACAAGCCAGCTGGGCCTCTAAGTTGTTCACCACCAATTCTTTTACAAGCCAGCTGGGCCCTTTACAGAGTTGTTTACCACCAATTCTTTTCTCTGGCATCATGTTGGGCTTAGTCTCCAACAGAAAACTAAGTAAGATTGAATCTCTTTCTCACTCATTACCCCCACACACACTTTTCTCTCTTTAAAAAATGTCCTGTCACCCTTATTTCACAGAGGAACAAGAAGAACAGAACTCATATGCCAATGACCCGAAGGACACAGAATAAGGGATAGAATGAAAATGCTGCTCAGCTGCCCAGCACCACTCAGCCTCCTGCTTGGAACCCATCTTCCCTCCCCCTCCAGGCTCTCTCCCTGCGGGTCCTACTTGCAGAAAGAACTGAGCCCATCCAAATGCATCAGGCAGCCTTTCTGCCTATTCCCCAAGCAGGGCTCTTCTTTTTTCTTTTTCTTTCTTTCTTTTTTTTTTTTTTAAAAAAGAGAAGGACAGAAAGAGAGAGAGAGAGAATATCAATCCTCACTGAGCTTTTCACATGGCTTTCGTGCTCCGACACTCAGCTGTGCATGTAGGTGCTGGGGTTTGAACCCGAGCTCCTGCACAAGCCAGGCAAGCGCCACAACTGCTGAGCCACCGCTCCAGCCCCCATGAGGGCTCTTTGAAACTGAAGCTCCTCAATACCAACCAGCAGTCTCCCTTTCAGCAATAAACGGAACTTCCCCACCTGCTTAGCTTCCTGTCGCTGTAAAAATTACCCGGTTCAATCAACATAAAGGAGAAAAGCTTCAGAGGGTTCAGCCCACGATTGCTTGACCCTTTTGCTTTGGGCCTGTCATGGCACAGCACCTCATGTCAGAGTGTGTGGCAGAGCTGCTCACCTCCTCACCACTTCCAGCAGCCAGGAAGCAAAAGAGAGAGGAAGGGGCTGGGGTCCCAATATCCCCCCAAGGGCACACCCCCAATGACCTAACTTCCGTACACTATAGCCCACCTCCTAAAGGTCCCACCACCTTCCAATAGTGCCACAGCCTGGAGACCACACCTCTAACACAGGAGCCTGTGGGGGACACTTCAGATCCAAACAACAGCACCCACATATCAGAGATGCTCTACCTGCAACCAGGGCCAGGAATGCTCTAGAAACCTCAACTCCTGGGCCCTGGGTTCTCCATGCCCAATATACAGTGGTCTCCCTTATCTGCAGATTTTGCTTTCCATAGTCACCTGAAAGCAACCATAGTCCAAAACTATGAAATGGAAAAATTACAGAAGTAAAAAAAAACTTCAGTTTTTAATTGCACACTGTTCTGAGAAGTGTGATGAAACCTCGTGCCAACTTGCCTGGGGTGGGACTCATTCTTTGTCCAATGCATCCTCAATGCATATGCTACCTGCTCGTTAGGCGCTGAGCAGCTAGCTGGTTTATCAGATCGACTCTCAGCATCACAGGGGTTGTGTTCAAATAAACCCTATTTTACTTAATGATGTCCCACAGCACAGGAAGAGTGATGCTGGAAATTTGGACATGCCAAAGAGAGGCCCTAAAGTGCTTCCTTTAAGAGAAAAGGTAAAAGTTCTCAACTTAATAAGGAAAGCAAAAAGATCACATGCTGAGGTTGCTAAGATCCACAGTAGAACGAAACTGTGAAATTGTGAAGAGGGAAAAAAACTCATGTTAATTTTGCTGTCACATCTGAGCCAGCAAAAGTTATGGCCATAGTAAGTATAAGTTCTTTATTGATCATCTCACTTCATCTCACCGCATAGACATTGTATTATCTCACATCATCATCAGAAGGGTGAGCATAGTACAATAAGGTATTCTGAGAGACCACATTCACATAATTTTAATTATAGTATACTGTTATGTTACATTTTATTATTGTTGTTATCACTCTCTACTGTGCCTAATTTATGAACTTTATCAGAGGCATATATATGTTAAAACCATATACATAGGCTTGGGTACTATCCTCGATTTCAGGCATTCACTGGGATCTTGGACCATATCCTCTGCGGTTAAGAGGGAACCACTGTAATGAGAAAAGTCTTTCCACACCCACCCACTTCTTTATGCTGTGGTGAAGCTGAAGATGATTTCAGGATTGTAAACTGCAGGCAAAAATCGGGACATAATGCACATGACTACCAAAGTGCCTAGGCCACCCCCATATTACAATTGCTCCATTTCCAACCACGTGAGTCGCTAACACCTTATCTTAATCACATACAACAACCTACCGAGAGATACACGAAAAAATGACTAAGCAATTATAGAGGCTCATCCTTTAAGGCAGGGTAATTAATTAACTGCCTCCAGGTGATGAGATTCAGCAAGCCCGAAAGACGATAAGCCAAATGAAGCTGATGCAGAGAGGTGAATTCAGGCAGCAGCCTTTGGAAAAAAAAAAAATTATCTCCAAGCTCCAAGCTTTCCAGTCCATAGCAGCTGGACTGGAAAAATCATGTGTTTTGTGGACCTGGCCTTAAATCCTGAGTCTAGGCAAACTAATTAATTTATGAATTTCAGGCTTCTCGGATGTGAAATGAAGATAAACCAATTATTCTCTCAACCAAGCAGCACTTAGTATGCTGTAGGCACTGTGCCAGAGCCCACAGCAAACAAGATAGGCACCAGCCAGGAGGGATATGGCAGAGAATCGGGCAGTCACAACAGACAGTACCCGCACAGCATTGGTTAGCACCCCAACAGGAGAATTGTGGATGCAGCTCCTGAAGAAGTAGGGTCTAGTCTGAGGCATGAAGAATAATTAGGAATTAGCCAGGGAAGCAGAGGAGTGAAAGAGCTTCAGACCAGGCTTAGAGGGGGGGAAAGAGCCCAGAGTATTAATCCCAGGAACTGAAGTAAGTCCAGGGCGTTTCCCTGGAGAAAGTGAACGGGTAAGAGATGAGGATGGAGAGTGAAAGTGGAATTTTGAGGAACAGAGGACGGTGTGGACTCCATCCCAGGACAGAGAGAGCACAGAAGGGCATCAACTGGGCGGTGACATGAGCCAACTGGCTGCCCTTGGAGAATCAACTGGAAGGGGCAAAAGGATGCAGATAAGAATTGGCTGGTGAGGGGGCTGGAGAGGTGGCTTGGTGGTTATGGCGCTTGCCTGGCATGCGTGAGTACACGAGTTCAAATCCCAGCACCCACGTACACAACGGAGTGTCTGAGTAATGAAGGTTACTTGAAAAACTAAATAAAAATTGTTTCTCTCTTTCTCTCTCACTGTCCCCTCTTTCTTTCTTTAAAAAAAAAAAAAAGAATTGGCTGGTGAAAGAATGGGTCGTGAGTCTGGCACAATGCGAACAGGTAAGACCAATCTTTAAGAGCTTGGATCAATTGTAAGAGACGAGGTTGTAACAGGAAAGAAGGCCAGAAGGGAGCCAGGTCTGATCCCAGTG
>PVKS010017322.1:0-42227 GCA_004027875.1 Aplodontia rufa
GGGCTCAGTGGTTAAGCATCCCAGGGTTCAATGTCTGGTATGAAAAAAGAAAAAAGAAAAGTGCACTTCAATTCTGAACAGCAGTGAGGGAATGGGGTAGCACCCCATGGTACCCACTACCCATATTTAAACTAAACAATATTCTTTTTTCTATCATTTTATAATACAGAGATTTTTCTTCGACTTCTCTGGATCCATAATACATCCTGTCTTTTACCTTTTTATCCTATATTTCATTCTTGTCTCAAATTTTATTCATATGCTTTGAATGACATCTCTGTTTAACAATTAAAGAACTGTTCAGTTATTCATTCATCTCCTATTAAAGGATGGAGATGAATTGGCCAACAAACATCCAAGTAAAAGACCAATACTTGTAATTCTGAGGTTTGAATGAATAAATAGAATTTGTTGACTACTTATAGGGTATAAGATCATGCACCAGCAATTAGTCTGACTCTCAAACTAATAAGTGTTTTATTTAACATGTGGGTATCAAAAAGTTATTAAAATGTGATTGCAGATCAGAAAATATCCTAACACCTAAAATGTTCAATCACTAACCTATGTTAAATTCTTCAGGTTCTGTCCTTGATCAAATAATGTGTAGAGGAATATATGTCAGTACATAAAAGAAATAAGAGGGCCTGGAATGGTGGCTCAGAGGTTACTGTGCTTGCCCAGCATGCACAAGTACATGGGTTCAAACCCCATCATCCACATACAAAACTAAGTGTTAGAGCAATGAAAGCCATGTGAAAAACTCAATAAATTTGATTCTCTCTCTCTCTATCCTTCTCTCTTTAAAAACAAAAAGAGAAATAAGAAAATAAAATGGTATTTATGATGTATATATATGCCAGATATTTGCTAAACATTTGACATAGTTATATCTTATCCTCCAACTTTTACAAAATGAGATAGGCAAAATGAATGCAATTTTGTATTTAAAGAAACATTTTGGAAACTTAAGCAGTTTTCCCAAATATATTACTTACCAAGCTGGGAAGTATTACATTAAATTGTAAATCCTGTGCTTGTAAAATCTAGGAATATGATTCATGAAGTGATAGGCATTTTTTTCTCCAAATTTTTTGTCCATTTCTTCTGAAAACTACCTTTGCAATCAGCCACATAATATAATAAATAGTAGCTTTCATTTACTCCCAATCCATAAGTAATTGCACTTTTTATAATTTTGGGGTTTTAGTAGTTTTGTCACCCTATCTGGAGCATTATCCAATTGATATAATATGAAGAAAATATACTAAACAATTACTATGATTATGGTGAAAAAAATATATATATATATGCAGAGCCTAATATATAATGGAAAATATTATGTAGAAATATACCTTATGCCAAGTGTGGTGACCCAAGTTTACAAATCCAGCATCTCTGGAGTTTGAGTCAGGAGGACCGTAAGTTTGAGGCAAGCCTAGGGAACTTAGCTAGATCCTGTCTCAAAATAAAACATAAAAAGAACTGGAGTCCTAGCTAAGTGGTCAGCCATCCCTGTATTCAATTCACAGTACCAAATAATAAAACCACCACATCAATAATTAAAAAAAAATAAGTCAGATGCCATACTAATTCTTTCCCTTATCTATTTGAAAAAGCTATGGTGCTATTTGGATGGTATATATGAAGCCAGAAAAACTAAAGAAAAGCATGTAATCTTTATAAAATAAAATGGTACCATTTTATCAAGATGGACTTTTAACAAAAAATTTTTATATAGAGCACTGCTCAAAGTTGCTGGTTGGATGGCAAAACCATAGTCACCTGAGGTGACAGACAGAATAATAAACTATATATCTGAGAAATTGCTCAATTGTTTCAAAAATTTCAGGAAAGGAAGAAAATAGATTTTTTTTTTTGCCAAGTAACGATATAACTTCTGAATCACAAGTCTTTCTTCCACATTTTGAAGTAGGTACTGATAGATTCTGGTAGATTTCTCAGCTGCTCCACTTGCTCTCAGCACGCCTCAGCAAAAGAGGATGGGTACTTCTCAGCAACTCACTTCCTATACCTCCTGTTAAGTATATGTTGAGTATTAAAGAAGAATTTCTATTTTGTGGTATCCTTTTGAAAAAAGAAAGGCAATATATGTATTCGAAATCATGAATCATTTATTTTCTATGTATGACTTTTGTGAAATTCTTTTTAATCTGAGCTCAGGTAGAAAATGTATGCTGTTATATATCATCTAATTTTGCCCCATGAATGAATGAATGGAGGATACAACTCCAACTGTCTTTGTGACTCATGACTTTCTATGTAATTTCTATTAGCATCAGCACCTCTGCTAATGTGGCCAAAGTATATTTTTCCTATATGCATAAAAATCTAAACTTTATATTCAAGGTCATGAGAAAATGTTGATTAAAGAATGTCTCTGAAGAAATAACAAGGTGTTATCTAATATCCAGATCCATTATGTAAATGGTCAGTGGCTTTTTGAAAATAGAACATCTTTTAAAACTAACCTTGTGGCATAAATACTACTTGTTTTGTGAAAATAATCATTCCATTTCAGAATAATTCAAGAAGGAAGAATTATTTCAGTGCTTCACAGTCTTGGCTAATTTTGACCATATACTTGTAAGAACCATCTTTTCTTTCCAAGACCCTGAGGTCACCATTACAGACGCTGTTAAAAGAATCATGCGGTCTTTTCCATTCTGCCACACCAGAGAAGGAGAGAACTGAATTATGCAAACTTTGGAAAGCTGGAAAAAGCACTTGTTCAAGATGGAATTGATAACTACAAAGCCTTGTCAATTTCTCTGTGGACAGAAATCTCCAGATACCTGAAAACAAAGAACACTTTAAAATATTTCCTTCAGATGACTTTAAAATTGAAATGTGGATTCTTAATACTTTCCTTGCTAATAGAGATAGAATTCTTAATGCAGCCCCTAATCAAATTGACTTTAGTACCAAGGATATAGGAGTAAGGAAACATTGTGACATTAATTTAATTCAAAATAGTCATCAAGAATCCTGGTATTATTTGACACAATTTTGTCTTTTTCTGAAAATAAGTAAGGAGAAAAGTTCTGAATATATTTGGAGCTATATATGAGTCAGGTTTTGTAATTCCAAAGCCATAAAACAAGTAAAATGTTCTAATCTATGATCACTGTTCTCAGAAGGAGGTGCTAGTTTTCAGTAAAGTGTCAAAGGAAATTGTCACCAGGAATTATTTAACTCTGCAGTGTGATGATTCTTTTATAAGAAAAAAGTAAAAATGCAGTGTAATTACACAAATAACATGCATTTTTGTATCATTTTATAATTTATAATAATCATAATAATATGAGTTCCAAATGACTTCCCAATTTTATAAATGATAAATAAGTGACTCAGGGAACTTAACTAGCTTATTTAGAGCAACACAACTGGTAGGTGGCAGACTCAAGGCCTGAACCAGTGTCTTCTTCCTCTAAGCAAATGCTTTACTGTTTCCCTTGAAGGGAAGTAAATTAGTCTCACTGAACCCTGAAAGGAGGGTTAATTCTAACTATTTTCTTTAGAAGTTTTTGGAAGGGGAGGCATGAAATAATAAAAGAATTTAATTAGGAAGGAAAAGGTATCCAACGAACAGTACAAAAATAAGCAGAAAATAAGAGCACATTGGTGAAGATAGGCTGAGTCAACAGAATTAGGCCTTCAAATGAGATTTTTGAAATATTATCATTATGATCATATTACTTTGAAAAATGGGAAAGGGAGGTCAGATGACAGCTTAAGGTTGAGGAATTCCCCACAGTAGGGGTCATAGTAAACTTGTTTGAATGAAACTCAGATCAGAGATTAAGAGGGGCATATGCTTAGTTTCTAGGCATCTTTGCTTTCTGAGATTCTGTGAATCAGACAATCTATAAAAAAGGAAAATGTTAACATTCTGAATGTGATTAAGGCTTGTTGGTATAAGAATGTCAGCTGTTAGTTGATGAAACCGCTCTTATTTTCTTTAAATTGAGTCTTTAGCAATTATTACTGAGAGGTCCCAATAGACTGTCAGTCCTTCCCCAGGTTGGCAGAAGTTCTGTTTGTTCATTTGCTTTTCTCTCTCCTTAAAACCCAAAGGTATGGACATCGTTAGTTGTGTAAGTTAATCATTTAGGTCTCAAAAGCTCAACAGCTATTTAGTCATTGATATTGGTTGCAATTTTGGCCAAAGATACAAAAGGAAACTGGTAAAACTAACTTGAAATTACAGAATGATAGAAGTACTGGAGAAGGAGAGTTAGTCACTTGCCCACATAGATTGCTCAAACAACTACACCTTGAGGATTCCCATACAGCAAGCCAAGAAATATTCTTTACTTTATAAGGTGGTGTAATTACAGTTCCCCATGTCCTACAACACTAAATATTATAACTGATACATGAACTTAGTAAGATTACCTCCAATGAGAGAGAAACCCTTTCTTCTAATGACAGTAGGAAGGCAGACTATTATTTGTTTAAGCCCAATGCTTGCAATAGGATATAAAATGCACATGAGTAACAAGGTGTAAATTAATGAGAAAAGCAAATATTTATGGTAAGTAGTAAAAATTCAGAAAATTAGTTAACATTTTTGAATAATGTAATATTAGTCTTGTATATTTAGGAAGACAATTCTAACTGAATTTCTATAGAATTCTATAAAATGGGGAAAATTTAAGACTAATCACAAATGTCAGATTAAAACTGGCTGCATATTCTTTGTGGCCACAGAGAAGACTGTGACATTAAAGAGGGTGGCACACTTTATACATTATCACATCAAGAGGGTGAAGGTTTATTGTCCCTCCATTTGAATATGAACTAGTAGTAACCACCCTTGACCAACTGAGTAGGGTCACTGCTATGACAAATGGCAATTCTGAGTTTTGATTTAAGAGTATTGGCAGCTTTCTTCTTGTTCTCTTGTAATCTATTGATTTGCCAAGCCAGAAATCCACCCTCTTGGAGACCACATTGACAGGATTTGAATTGATCCTAAATGGAAAATGGCCTGAATAAGTCCATTCTTCAAGGTATCCATGCCAAGTCAGACATAAGAGCGATGTGATCTTGGACTCTAGACCAACCCAATAACCAGCTTAAGACCACCAAATAACCCCAGAGGAAGCCACATGGACCAGAAGAATTACTGAATTTCTTGATATGCAAAAACATGAATTAAAATAGGTGATGCTTGAAGACTCTTAATTTGGGGTTATTTTGATTCTGTTTTCTTAACACACTGATAAATAACTAAATAGATATATTTATCAATTCTAAGATGATTATGATAACATAAACTGAAATTTTCAATGAAATTAATTATAAGGGATTAAGAACAAAATACTGATCACATACTCAAAAGTAAATGAAATACAGTATTCACAGAATTTTGTGATAAATTAAATTTTAATAGTCTAGTGAAAATGAGATGTGTTATACTACTTGATACTGAATTAGGAGACATAAGGCATTTCATTAATTGTCTTAATCTATATCTGGGATTGAGGAGAAAGAACACATTTGTAGGGAACAGATGAATAAGAAGTTTCACCTTTTCTGTACTATTTAAGAATTCTGTACTATTTAAGACATATGAGAATTTAACTGGACATACTTGGAGGTTTTAGAATTCAGAAGATAAAGAAAATTGGAGATAATGTTTACAATGCCTACATATGGCAGTTTGCTCAAACTGTAGGAGTAGCTGGTAATTCTAGAGTTTTCAGATGTAGGAGAAAGGAAGAAAGAGGTAAATATTATTTTAAAAGAAGCCTAAATTTCAAGGACATACAGGAATCAATAATAAGATAAAGTTTTACCTTTTCTTACCATAATCAACTCCTAATATATTTAGATCTACAAATTTATTTAAAAGATCATAATGGTCAGATTTTTCTAATGTCTAGTAGAGCTTTTTGAAAGTCCATAGATTATATGAAGTCCCCAAATTTGGGTCACTTCTTGCATCTGAGAAGAAGCCAAAAATATTAGATTAATTCCTAAGTAGTTCATTTAGATTAGACATGTGTAAAATTATTTGAACTGTTTCCTAATAAGACAACATATAAATAAGAACAAAATAGGCCATTGTTCAATGGCTATTTCCTCTGCATACAAGGATGTTACCAGGCTATAGATACCCAATGCTTAGAAATAATATGTTAATTCATATGTATGAATGGTTGAATATCTTGTTGCTGTAGTTAATGCACGTAGAAACTGCATATTTTATGTGAGTTCGTCAGAGGTTTTTGTTTTTCAAAATTCACAGAGAAAAAAAACTTTTAGGTTTATATATACTAAAGGCCAAATTTCTTGTTTACCTTGTTAGACATTAGCTAGAAAGTGTAGAATTTCATTTTATCTGAACTCTTTAAAATCTACAGATAATAAGATTTTTAAAAAGCCAAGTATATAATTTGAATTATTTGAAAATACTTGCCTTAAAAACCTACATATCTTTTCTCAGGCTATTTAATCTATAAGTAAATTTTGTGAGATATATAATCATGTATTTCATTCTATTCCATTTTATGGACATGAGGTATTTCTACAAAATTTAAAACTTCCTTAGAGTATTTCAAAAGGTATTTTAAAATTAAAATTTGAGTAAACCATAACTTTCTTGAAAAATCTGAATTGTTTTTCCAAAAACAGTTTTCAGATGGGCCATCATATATATTCATATGTAATAATTCATATCACTATTCACATAATTTGTAACAATTTTTCATGACTGTGAACATATTCTCTGTGTAGAAAACTTACCACAAATAACTTTCCATCACAAAATTATAGATCATTTACATAAAATAATCTTGAAATAATATAGGAAATATGCTTATTTTCTTACCTCTAACACAAAAATTACATGCCAAGCAGTTATATTTGCTTAAGACTGTAAATAACAGGGCCTGGAGCAGTGGCTCAGCAGTTATGGCCCTTGCCTGGCATGCATGAGGATGTGAATTCAAACCCACGCACACAAGGACGTGTTGAACCAGTGAAAGCCACTTGAAAAACTGCATAAAGTTGTTCTTCTCTTTCCTCTCTCTCTCTCACTGTCCCTGTCTCTCTAAAATAAAATAAAATAACAGAAGAAATGAGCGTATGAATCAGATGATCAACTCCCAGTGGCTATTTGGGCCATCTCTCAGGCTGTATTCTCAGGTATTAGTATGTGGATTCACCTCCAAGCCTCTCTCCTCTAGGGCAAATGTCATTTGACCTTTCTCTTTCTAACCTCCATCGTGACTCCAAATCTCCTGGCTCCAGGATTCTCTTCCTCTAGTTGAGAAGCTGAAAAATATGAGCCTTCACAGGAAAGGGCAAGAAAGCCTTGAAGATGCTTAAGAATATCAATGAGAAGAATATGAGTTATGGTCTTCAGTTGAGGGAGAAATATAAAATAGATCCCTGTTCCCACTGTAGCTTGATGGACAACAGCGGACAACTGGAACAAGTACAGACATGCAAACAATGCCATTGTAAAGCAGTGGTCAGTGAAATTATAGAATACTGAGATATACAGCTATTAATCTAGAATTTTGGAAAAGCTAATATCTCATTCACGTAAATAAAACTAAAAACTGAAACAGTAGCACCATCATCACAAAATGAACTTCCAGATGCTGTGCTATAAGAAGACCATAAAACTTAGATACAGCAATATTTAAAAATCAAATAAATTGAGGTAGTACAAACAAGTCTGAAGCTTGGTCCTAACAAATAATCAAAGAATAAAACTTTTAATTTGCCCTCAAATCTGTCAAAAAGTAGAGAAAGATGGAATGTTCTACAATTCATTTTATAATAATTATAACTTTAAAAATAACACAAGCCCCAAAACAGTATGAAAAATTAAAAGAGTCTAGGCTACGCTAAAACAGACAGGCTTAGAGAAAATCATAGGGACACAATATGATAAATACAATCATCTGCCCCTCCCACACCAAGGCAAGACTAAGCTTAGTCATGAACTTACATGAAATTATACTGAGTTTCTTCCCTCAAGAATTATTAATAACCTTGATTAAGATTCTTAGTTAGGCCAATAGATCCTGCAGGGCCTTTGAAAGGAGAGGAACATAAACTTATGAGAAAAACATTATTCTGTTGGGTATTTTCTAATTGTTAGGCATATGCTAAGTGCTTTACATACATTATCTCTTTCAGTCCTCAGAGTAAGCCTATGAGATAAATCCACTATAATTATTTACCGTTACAGATAAGGAAACAGTCTCTAAGATTTTAAATTACTTGCTGCATTTCACAGAAAGTGGAGAGAGAACTTTAACACAGATAGTTTGACTCAGGAGACTGCATTTACTATAGTGAGGTGAATATCCTGCTTCTACCACTTTCTCATTGTGCAATCTTGGATGAAAAATTGAACCTCCTCCAGCTTCCATTTCCTCCTCCATAAAAGGAAATAAGTATACTAACAAAAGAGGCTTTCATGATTATTAAGTGTAGGTAGTTTTGAGGATTATATGCAATAAAAGAGGAGGATTAAATCTATATAAAAATGTGTGACCCAGAGTCTAGTGTATAGCAGAAAAATAGTAAATGTTGTTTATTAATGCATCATTATAGCTTTTATTATTAGTCTCCCTCAGTACTGTAAATGTGGACTATTTTTTTAAATTGAATATATATTGGCCAGAGTGCTTCCCTACAGTGAATAATGAGATTATCTAAGAACAGGAATCTCCTAGATTTGCTGAAAGGCTATAACCTGAGTCCAAACTACCTACCTCTCAGCAATTACTCGGCAATTGGTGATCATATTAACATAGCGTAGATTATTTTAACAGCCCTTTTTCAAAGTTTTCTTTTTTAAGTAATTTCTTCCATAAGTATGAAATTGCAATTGTTTTCTTTTACATGATGGCCCTAGAGAAAAGGGGGCACTTTTAAAGATATGGGCTGTAAAATTGCCATTTTCCTGGGCTTGACCCTAGAATCATTATTCTTTCAATTAGAGAAATTTCACACATGGCTACAGTGACAATGATGTGTAAATGTGTTTTCTTTTTCTGCTCAAATAATCTAGAGTGTGAAAGAAGCTATACAATGAAGAAAATAACAACTCTAAGATAATAGCATAACTAAATTCTGGGCTTCATTTTTTTTTCAAATCATGTACTTGACTTGGTTAATATAAGACTGAGGTTATTAAATATAAGAGAAAAAACATCCTTACTTTTTAAAGCCCAGCTTATGAGAACTGCCTCCACTTTTGAAAATGTGTGATTATATTAGATATATAGATATAATACAATATTTGTATAATTATAAACATCAGCATTTCATGAATATATTTAAAAATGTAGATGCATTTCATTTTATAATCTTAATAATTCAGATAATTTTTTCCAAATTATATCTAACAGCGGTTTCACTGGACTTTATACACTGGGAAAATACCCTTGATCCCTTTTAAAATGGAGAATAGGTCTTAGAGAATAAAATTTAAATCATGTCAATTTGCAGAATTAGGGCTTTGAAAAATAAATCAACATGAACATGATCTTGCCTCATCTTATTCATGTTTTGCTTGTTGTTCATCATCCAAACTCTGCTGCTGTGGCAATTATTTATGCTGTGAATTATTGTCATACTGTTAAATACAGCTTTGAAAAAGACAAGACCAATCTTTTTTATTTATCATCCACCAATCATTCTACCTAAGTAACAAAAGTAAATTATATTTTTGTTAAGTTTTTATTGAAAACATTGCATGTTATCACAACTACTTCAGGCAGGGGAGCTGAATGGGAAGCTAAACAAAGTAAATTAAACAGCTAGGATTCCCTTTTTGTTTCTTTCAAATATCCTTTAAAATGTGTATGGAATGGCCTAACGCTAATATTACATGCCACTGCAATATAAAACAAAAAAGGAACTTCCGATCCTCATCCCTATACCTACCTCTCCCTCAGTTTTTCCCATCTCAATTTCTCTTTTTATTCCACAACTGGGCTCTTACTTCCAATCTAGTCAATGTCTGGCCAGTTCCCTCAGTATCTATGGCTACCACTCTGGGGGAAATCATTGTAATTTCTACTTAGATTCTTGAAGTTATCCAGTGAACTCTTCCCTCAGATCCTGCTTTAGCCTCATTTCCATTCATTCTCAACCTGGTAGGCACTGTGAAACATTTCCAAACAAAAACTTATCTTACTCAATCTGACAATGGCTTCCTAGTTCTAGAGTGAATCTAAACTCAGTGTTATAATCCAAGATGTCTGGAGGTGGAGCAGTGGCTCAGCAATTCAGGTGCTTGCCTGGCATGCCCTAAGATGTGGGTTTGAACCCCAGCACCATATACAGAGTGAAGTGTCAGAGTGGTGAAAGCCACATGAAAAAACTAAATAAAAACCAATTTTATTTCTCTCTCTCTCTCTCTCTCTCACTGTCCCTTTCTCTCTCTCTAAGAACAATGGTGCTCACCTCTTCCACATCCCTTTAACCTCATTTCACAGAATTCTCCCCTTCCTAGATCTCCTCTAACTATTCTGGCCTTCTTTCTTCCCTCAAAAATGCACTCACTTTTACTTCACTGTTTCTCTGCCTTCAGAAAATACTGATAATGACTCTTCACCCTCTTTCACCTCCAATGACTTCTTCATTTGAAGTCTTCCTCACTACACTATCAAATTTCTTTCTCTCTCTCCCTGTAGGCTCTTCATGCTTAATTTCCCTTGAAGCATTTATCATCATCCAACATACACTAATTGTACTTATTTATTTTTCATTAATGTCCAATCCTCCTATTAATCAAAATAAGCCACTATTTATCGGCAGGGACTCCTGTCTGTTTTATTCACAAATGAATTTCCAGCACTTGCAGTAGTTCCTGATATATATTAAGCATCCAGTACATGTTGAACAAATGAATGTGAATGTGTGGCTGAAGGTTTAAGACCCTCCACCAACAAAGCTCTAATGAGTATGACCTATGCCACTTTTCTCTATGAAATTTATAATGTTATCTTCTTTTGGAGTCTACTTCTCTTCCCTATTTCCTGTCTTAATTTTTCTAGATTTAAAAGCAATCACTCTGCACTCATTGCACCTACAATGAGTATTTCCATACTTAAATAAAAACTTCAATCTTTTAACTTCTATACAGTTTCTCTGACTTATTATGTTTTTTAAAGTTTTCTACTCCCTCTTATCCAGACATTACATCATCTTGCTGTAGCTAACATTTGGTCAATACCCTAACCTCTGATTCTGTTTTTTTTTTTTTTTAACATATTCATCTTGCAAAACAGAAACAGAAATGAATTAAGTGTACAACAGACTCCCTCCAGGTTTGAATTTGTGTGTTACTAGAGAAATCACTCAGTTTTACTAGCATTTCCACTACATGACCCAGGTCAATTCTGATCAGCTCAGATATACAAATAGAAATGTATATACAAATAGACATTTCTATTTGTATATCTTAAAACACAAACTTGTTAATGACAACACAGCAAATACTTAGGGAAGACAGGTTTTTCAAGTTATAGCTAGTAATATATTAAAAATTATTTAAAAGTGACAATTAAACAGTATAAATCCAATTTAAAGATATTTAGCATAGGTGCTGGAGGTGTGGCTCAGTGGTTGGAGCACTTGCCTGGCATGTGCAGAGACCTGGGTTCAAATCCCAGCACCACACACACAACCAAGTGTCATCAGAAAAACAAAGGCCAGATGAAAAATTAAAAATTGGTTCTTTCATTTGATCTGTCTCTCACTCCCCCTTTCTTTCTTTAAAAAAAAAAAGATACCTAGATGATCAAATTCTAAAGTGTCCCCTGTGTGGCTTCATTAATACTTCTGTAAGACCTTAACAAGATATGGAACTAAAATTTAGTCATTAATGTTCTTTAAATATAAACAAAGAAAAAATTCTCAAGTTAGTATATTCATGATATAATCTATGATGCCATGATAATCTACATAATCAAAACTAGTTATGAAATCAGAAAATTCAGAAACTGCATATTTCTTAAATTCCTAGGAAATAACCTATTTTAAATATTTGTACAGCTGATGCCAACTTTTTTCTTCCCCTGTAAGATCTTTTATGTTTAATAACTCACCAGTCTTCTTCAGTGCCAGATCTTAGAGACTTAACCCTGAACAGAGGCAATCTCATAAAAATTAAAGGCCAAGAGCTCACTGCACTCCAATTGTGTGTCATATCCCTCAGGCACCTGCGGGTTTATTTTTCAAACCCAGTGCCCACTTTGCTTTTATTGTCACATCCTATAGGAGAAGGAAAACATATCTAATCAATAAAGTCAGCAAAATACAATAAATAAAATGTATCTCCACTATTTGGCAAATGCAATTAGATAATATTAAACAAATTTAGAGTTGCATGGAACTTCACTCATTATACAATTAAATCCAATTAATACAATTGGATTAATATCCAATGCCAATTGATGTAATAACTAAGAGATTAAAAAACCTTTTGTTGTTGTTGTTCAGGGGGCTGAGGTGAAGATCAGTTGGTAGAGCATTTGCCTAGCATATGCAAATATCTGGATTCAATCCCCAGCACCACAAAATGAGAAAAAAAATCTATGTCCAATCCAAAATTAGTCCAATCATGGGCATTTACTTATCTAAATAGGAACTTATATCTTCTAAATTATGTTAAAGTAGTTGAGGCTATACCTACCAAATCAGTAGTTTGATCAAATCTGTAGTATAAACTGACTGTAAGGTCTTGCTAGCCTCCCACTGCATGTGAAATTTTCTATTGTTCTGATAACTTCCTAAAGTAATCGTAGAAAATTTAGTTTTCTTGGGCTCCTATAACAAACTGCCAAAGACTGGGTAGCTTATGAACAATGGAAATGTGCTTCTCGTAGTTTGAGAGTCTGAAAAATCCAAGAGCAAGATGCTTTCAGATTCTGTATGTTGAATGCCAGTTTTCCGGTTCATCTTTTTGCTATGACTTCACATAACAGAAAAGGTAAATTATCCCTGTAGGGTTACTTTTATAAGGGCACAAATTCTGTTGGTTAAGATGGCACCTGAGGTGATTCTCTTCAGGGAGATTTTGGCAGCCCCCGCTCCATGACGCTCTCCCCATGGCGACTCCCAGACCACTGAAGGACTGACCTGCCACCTTTTCAAAATCGAAAAATTAGTTCCAATCAATAAAGCTAAGATACATCAGCCTTATGTAAAGCTCCTCCCCCTGCTGGAGGCTTAAAAATCTGCTGCTTCTTCTCTTGCTGTCTTGCTTTTCTGCTGTCTCTTCAATAAAGATCTCGAACAGACTCGTGGTTGTCAGCTGAGTCTTAAATCTTATTTTGGGTTTAAGACTCACCTTATTGTTTTCAAATTCCATTCATGATAATTGCATGCTCTTGACTTAATCACCCCTAGGAAACTCACTACATAAAATTCCATTGGGAGTTAGGATTACATTATACAAATTTGAGGGACATAAACTTTCAACCATTGCATTCTTCTCTGACTCCCTAAAATTCATGTTCTTCTGTTACACAAAATACTTTCATTCTATTTCAATGTTCATAAAAATCTTAACTCATTACAACACCAATTAATAGGTCCAAAATCAGAAGTTTTATTTAAATATCATCTAGATCAATTATGGGTGATACTCAAGATATGATTCACCATGAGGCAAATTCTCCCTCAGCTGCAAGCCTGTTAAATGAAATAAGTTCTATGCTTGTGGTAAGGCAGGCACAAGACAGAAATTCTCATTTCAAAGGGGAGACATGTGGAAAAAGAAAAGGGTGATATGTCTGGAGTCAGTGTGAAGGCTGAGGGCCAGAGAATAACTTTTGGCTAGCGGTTCTGGCTTCTGGGTCCACTGGGGCTGTGGTTCAACCCTCACAAGGTTTTCTGGGTAGGAACTGTACTCACAAGAATCAAGGCAGTTCTACCCTCTGAGCCTTTAGTGGCCTCACTTCCATGCCTTTGCTGAGTAAAGTCCTCTCTGTGACTCTCACGTTGCCCAAATGGAAGCTCTCAGTGGTGACACCAGCCTGTGGAGATCCTTGGCCTTGGTTGTACACCCACAGCTCTCAGAGTCTTCATGCATGGAAATCTAAGTGGTGGGAGCCATATTCTATGCACCCTGCAAACGAGCATAGAGGGAGCATCACATCATGTGGAGGTTGCCACATGTCTGTACCCTCTGAAGGGATGACCACTGTACCCCATGCCACTTGGGCACATCAGAGATGCATCTGGGTTGTTAAGGAATGCTTTACAGGAACAAGAAAGGGAAGCCTGAGATGTGAGGCAGAGGTAGGCAGCACAACCCTAGGTCCAGCAAGCATTATGTGCCTTCTTCCAAGACTCATTGATGATCTCTGCATTAACTGAGGGTAGACAGGAGACACCTTCAATCATTTTGGACAAGGGCTACTGGAATCTATTTACAGGGCTAATATCCTTATCACAAGTTTTATTGGCCACACTCTTGGTATTCTTTTCTGAATAGGCGCTTTCATTTTTCTCAATGAGAATAGACTGAAAGTATCACAAATGATTTTAAGTTCTGCTTCCTTTTGATTAGCTATTCCATCTTTATGCCATCATCTTCTCTTCTTCCATTTGGCCAAACAGTCAAGAGAAGCTTAGTCACACCTTCAAAACATTGCTTAGAAATTTCCTCTGCAAAATATTAAATTTTATCACTCACACATTCCACCCTCCAGAAAATTCTAGACCACAAAACAATTCAGCCAAATTCTTAACCACATTATAACAATGATGGTCTCTCATCCACTTTTCTCTTCACCTTTTCTTTCTGAGGTCTTAACAGAATTCCTTCCATGTCCATTTATCTGCCAACAGCCTATTCAAGATTATGCAGGTATTTTCTGTAAAGATTTGAACTTTCTCCATAGCTCTTCTTTTTTTTCCTGGGCTCTCATTAGAACTACCATTAATGGTCCATTCCTGGTAATGCATGCTTTTCTATCATATACCTCAAGATTCTTCCGACCCCTACCTATTATTCAGCTCTGAAGCCATGGCATATCTACATTTTAGCCATTCATTACAGCAGCACCTCATTTCTTTTTTTTTAAGAGAGAGAGAGGGACAGAGATAGAGAATATATTTTATTTAGTTTTTCATCTGGTTTTTGTTGCTCCAACACTTAGCTGTGTATGTGGTGCTGGGGTGTGAACCTGGGTCCTCGCATATGTCAGGCGTCATAACTGGTGAGTCACCACTACAGCCCCAGTACCTCACTTCTTCATAACAATTTTCTATTCTAGTGCCTTCAGCCTGATACAGCAAATCAGCATAGGTTCAGTGACTTATAAAGAATAGAGACACTGTCCATAGTTCCAGAGACTGGGAAGTCCAAGGACAATACTACAGCCAATTTAGTGTCTGATTATTTCCTACTTCCAAGTCAGGGATGAGACCATCTTTTTGCTTTTTGCCACAATATCACATAACAGAAGGGGGGAGGAATTTTTCAGAGGTTTCTTTCATGAGGACTCTAATTATGAGGGATCCAATTTCATGACCTAATTAGCTTTTAAAGCCCCACTTCCTAATACCATTTCTTAGAGATTAGGATTTCAATATATAAATTTGGAGGAACATAAACATTCAATGTATTGCAAGTGTACTTTTACTGGTAATTGTGTACTTCTAAAAAGTAAAATAGAATTCAGCCATATATAAATTATAAAGTTTGAGGGTATAAATACTTCTGTAGAATTATGTTATTTATATTAAATAGAATTGTTACCAATGTCATTAAGTAATATATCTGTCAGAGGTTCAAACCCAAAGCAAAGTTTTAAAATACAGTAACTTTCACTATCCATGCCAATTCTACAAGTTTCTTGCATGTAATCATGTGGTATATAACATAATAAATTCCTATTCTATGTATTTGAAGAATGGAGAATAATAAATATGTTCAGCATATGGCCATAGATAGATACCACAGACAAAACATCAATACTGGTAGATTCATATAATATTAAATTAGATCACCTGTCAGGTCATGTATGTTACAACATCAGACTTAGACTCCAGTCTCCTTATCACACCATAGGAGGGGCTATGAGCCCAAACCACAGGTATATTGGGAGAAGATCAGATTACTGACCTATCTTGTTAAACCACTACAACTATAAGACCCAGAGTGCTCCAGGAGATGGTATGATGCCCCTCCTTCCGTGAACTAGCAAAATTAAACTGCAGCCTCTTACTGTACTGCCACATTACAACACTGGAGGAGAAATGGATGTGTTGCTGTGTCTAATGCTTTTATGAGATGATATCAGTAAATATTGTGCCAACAGGTGTATTGTATGTTGTCAAACAGTTGGTCGGAGCAGAAGGAGTCATTTCTAGGTTCCACAGAAAAGTTAATGCATCATTTAGATGACTTGGACTTTAAAATGAATGAAGTGACTAGATGGGATTTTAGATTGTGCCTCTGAGGAAGGGTGTTAATGCATTCTGTGTAGGAATAAGAGCACATACATACTTTTGAGGCACAGGAGAATGATATTGACTACCTGATCCACCAAATTTCATCGTCACCTTTATATTGAACAGTAACTTGGAGATGACCGCTCACCCAGAAGCCACACATCTCCTATTTCATTGTCATTATGTGAGGTTATATGCATAATTCTTTTCAAAGAAATGAGAGTGAAACTAATGTATGCTTCTCCCAAGTGAAAGGTTTAAGATGCAGAAGTGCCTGTCCGTGCTTCCTTTCCTCCTTTACCACTTGAAAACATTCAATAACAAGAGCCCTAGGAAAAGATGCATTCTTACAATGAAGAATCCTGGGTCAACGAAAGAGCCAACCCCTGAGCAAGAATAATCTCCCAGAATGGCTATGTGCATATGAAGTAAATTTCTATGGTGGTATGCTTTTCCATATTTGAATTTATTTGTTGCTGCAGTCTAGATAACAGGCTGTTCAAATTCAAGTTAACTGACAGAAATTCTACTTGTTTTCTTAAGTAGACAGATTTTATACCATTTACTAGTGTTTACTGGAAGAGCAGATGACCCAGATTCATCAATATTAGAAGAGCAGTCTTAAATTGGATAAAGTAAGGAAACACATGACATACCCCAATTATACTGACCATAGAAAAACATAAGAGAGAGTTAATGTTACTGTAAAAATGGAAGTGATTCTACAAAGGTAGCTCCTATTCATAGATACTCTGATTTTCCAAAACATTAGTTAGCCACAATGTCTAATGATGAGATAATCCAGCTAATTTCAATATTAGGTGTACTTTAATATGGGTGCCATTATAAGTCACCAGCTCATTAGTTCTCACTGATATGTTAGACTTTAACATCTTCGATTAGACTGCAATCTAGGATGGCTAATGTGTTTCTCCCTTTCTCTCTTTCTCTTATAAGAAATACTTACCTTGATTGAATATTCAGTTCAGTATGTATGAGATATTTGCAACATGTAATACGTTGGAACCCCTACCTATTTAAATAGTCTGATCTCCCTAGATCTTTCTGTCCGTGTAGATCTTTAACCAACCTCTTGGGGCTACTGTAGACCTTCTACCTGCCTCTTGGAGCTGGATCATCACATATCCTCACCACTGGTATCAGTTCTGCAGCCCCTCCAACCTATTTTCTTTTTGTTTCCTTGACGCTGTCAACTGTTACTCCTCTTAAGGCAACCTGAGACACCACGTATGTTTATTCCATTTCTTAATACACTCAAGGAGGACTTTTGCTGCCAGTGCCCATCTTATGCAGACTAATCGTGTCCAAGGATCTCACCACTGATAGCCAGGAGATAAAAGAATTTTAAGAGTTCTCTGGATCCACTGTTATGGGTTCTTCTCATAATGGAGGCCATGGACTGATTCAGTGTCACAGTTCTTTTCTTTTAGCAAAATTGTTCCTTTATTTTATATAAAATGTACCAGGTAATGGTAAAGGAAAAGGAGAAAAGTTGGGTCAACAGAAATTTGGAGTTAGCTTCACATTGTGCAATGTGACCAATAACCAAAGTTGATGTTCAGTCTGATTTTTTCCAACATACATTTTAATTAATGAGAATTTTGTTTCAAACACTCATTTTTGTTCTTCCCAAAATAAACTCCTACTAGGAAACACTAGTTAGTATAGGAAGTTGACCTGTACATATTTGATCCCCAATTATCATCTAACATCTCAATCCTCTGAAATCACACTTGTAATCTCAGAGCTGAAAGCAGGATAGGGAAGATGCCATAGAATTCTGTGTGCTCCAGGTAAAATAAAATTTCCCTTAGATCCACTCAGATTTCAACAATTTGTTTTGAGCATGGTGAATAAGCAAATACTCAGAAAATACAGCAATACCTTCCATGTACATAAATTCAGTCCAGTGTCTCAATATTTTAGAGGTTTGTGAAAAAAACACAAAAGAAGTTATTTTTGTGTTTTGTGATAAGCCTGCTTTTACAAAAGATTCCTTAGAGTGACTAAACTGTACAATGTCTTAGTATTGTAAAACAATAATTTTTTAAATTTTTTTTTATTTCTTACAATTTTACTTTAAGGGATGCTTTTTTTCTTTTCATTGTAAATTAATCCATTTTAATTTGATGTATTTATGGGGCACAAAATGATGCTTTGAATATAAAGTGGGATAATTAAATCAAGCTAATTAACATATGCATCACCTCAAATAATTTTTGTGGTGAAAATATTTGAAATTCACCTAGCAATTTTGAAGCATATGATACATTATAATCAACTCTATTCATCCCACTTGTATAATAGATCTCAGAAAGAATCTTATTCCTCCTTTCTGAGACTTTCTATCTTTTGATAATTATCAGATTATTATCCCCAGATCCTAGGCTTTGTAACTGTTATTCTGCTCATTTCTTCTATGAATTGAGTTTTTTTCCTAGATTTCAGCAGCACACAATATTTGTTTTCTGTGCCTGTCCCATTTCTTTAGCATAATGTCTTCCAATTTCTTTCATGTTGTCACAAATGACAGAATTGATTCTTAAGTAAGAACAGCACTTCATCCTGTGTGTACACCACACCACCTTTATTCATCTCATCTCTTCATGGACACTTAGGTGGATTCCATAACTTGGATATTATGAATAGTGCTAGAGTAAACATGGGAATGCAAACATCTCTAGAACAAACTGATGTTAAATCTTTTCAGTAAATACCCAGAATTTGGATGCTGGATTACACGACATCTGTTTTTGATTTTTTAGGAAACTTTTACTGGTTTTATAATGATTATACTAATTCACATTCTCATTAACAGTGTATAAGGGTTTCCTTTGCTTCATATCTTTGCCAGTACCTATTATCTCTCATCTTTTTTTGATGATAGCCATTATGACAAGTGTAAGGGGAAATCTAATTTTAGTTTTAATTTGCAGCTCGCTAATATTAGTGATATTGAGTTCTTTTTCATTTATCTGTTTTCTTAAGAGAAATGTCTATTCACATCCCTTATCCATTTTGTATTCAAATCATATTTTTTCTATGGAATTGAGTTCCTCATATATTCTGAATATTATCCAACTATAAGATGAATGGTTTGCAAATATTTTCTTCCAGTTTATAAGGTTTCTCTTTATCGTTACTTTATTTGTTGTGCAAATTTATAATATAATCCCATTTGTTTATTTTTTTTTTTACTTTTGTTGACTGTGCTTTTGTGGTAAAACATTAGAAAAAAGACACTGCCCAAAAAACATGAGGGAAAATTTCCCCTATACTTTATTAATTTTTTAGTTTCACATCTTATTTTCAAGTTTTTTATCATTTCAAGTTGGTTTTTGTACGTGGTATGAGAAGAGGATATAATTTCATTCTTCTGCATATGGACATCTGCTTTTGCCAAATCCACTCATTGAAGATTGTCCTTTTTCCATTGTGCATCCTTTGCATCTTTACTGAAAACCAATTAACCATAACATGTGTGGGTTCAATTCCAGTATCTCTTGTGTTCCATTGGTCAATGTCTGCTTTTATGCCAGTATAGTATGCTGTTTTAATAACTATTATTTTATAATACACTGCTAAATCAGGTAGTTGGATGCTTCTAGCCTTATACTTTTTGCACAGGATTTTCTTAAATACGTGAAGTTTTCTGTGGTTCATAGAAATTTCAGGATTATATTTTATTTTTCTATGAAAAATTACATGTTTTGAAATGGATTGTATTGAATCTGGAAATCATTAGAGGTAATATGGGCATTTTAATAGTATTAATTCTTCCAAGCCAAGAACATAGAATGTCTCTATTTATGTATCTGTTCTTCAATTTCCTTTCTCAACCTTTTATTTTTTTTCAGTGTGCAAGTCTTTCCCTCCTTGGATAAATTTGTTCTTAAGTAATTTTTTGTAGCTGTGGTAAAAATTGGTTTGTTCTCTCAATTTCTTTTTCAGACAGTTCACTACTAAGTTTATAGAACACTGTGGATTTTGGTATACTGATTTTGCATCTGGCAATTTTCTTGAATTCCTTTATTAGTTCTTACAGTTATTTGTAGAATGTGTGTGTGTGTTGTGTGTATAATGAACAAATAGCAACAATTTTACTTTTCCCTTTTCTATTGTAATGTCTTCTATTTGTCATGACTGATTGCTCTGACAAAGATTTCCAGTGTTGTGTTAAAAATGGAAATGGTTACATTAGTCATTCTTATTTTGTTCTAGATCTTAAAGGAAAGTGTTTTAATTTTTTGCCACAAATATAAAGTTACTTTTGAGCTTGTCATACTTGATGCTGTGTTTAGGTTTATGCTTTCTATAATTAATTTATTAAGTATTTTTACCTTTTAGCATGAAATGTTGTTATATTTTCTCAATTATTTTTTGTATTGAATGATATGATCAACTGATTTCATTCTTCATTGTATTAATGTGGTATATAACAAATTTATTGATTTGCAAATATTGAACCATTCCTGAATCTTATAGATAATTTCTACTTGATCATGCCACATTATCCTTTTAACATATCACTGAATTCATAGTTGTTGGTCTGTGGTAAGATAGAACATTAGGGTAGAAGACTGTCAGGGAGGTAAGGAATTCAATACATGGTAAGCAGAAAGAACTCCACACACAGTGACAAAAATAAGTCATTCCCTCAATGACTGACTTCCTCCGGTCATACAGTATCTGTTTACAATTACCACCCCAGTAATTCATATCGTGAATTAACTTACTATTTAGATCATGTTATAGTTTATAAGGTTTAAAGGTGAAATGATAGGGTTCTGAGAGCCTTAACTCAATTAGTGAATCAATCCTCTGATAAGGATTAAATGAGTGGCTAGTGAAGTCAGGTAGGGGGTGGTTGGAGAAGGGGGATTACTGGGGGTGCACCTTTGGGGTATATATTTGGTATCTGGCAAGTGAAATCTCTGCTTTCTGGCCATGTGCTGAGGCATTTCCCTCTACCACACTCTTCTGCCTCATCTCAATCCCCGAGGAATGGACCTGGCTATCTATGAGCCAGCTCTCTATGGACTGAGACTTCTGAAACCATGACCCCCCAAATAAACTTTTCATTCTAAATTTGTTCTTGTCAATATTTTGATCAGAGAAATGAAAAAACTAACTCAAATAAATTACAACTCTTGTATTCTAATCATTTCACTTCTGAAATGCAAGTTTAGGGAACACCACACATGTAAAACATAGCAAATTGATTGTAATTTTAATTAACTTGTCTAGGCATTTAACCAAATGGCTATCTGTATCAGTGACTATACAATTTAAACAAAATAGCGAATTCAGGCAACTTAATTTTATTTCAACAAAAAGTAAAGAAAATTAGTTTTTGCTTTATATTTAGAATTAGCATCATGTGCTGTCATCCCATTAATCCTGCACATTTAAAAGCTTTAGAATGAATTTTATTTCTTTAAAGGAAGTTCTATATAATTACATTAAGTTATTATGGAACACTTTTACATTAAATGTGAGGCTCGCATAATTTACAGTGTTATCCAATATGGTACTTGTTGTGTGTAAATGAACTTATCAAAAGTTGTCTATATTTGTACTTTTGTCAGAAAACGTTAAGAACAGAGGAATGATGGTGTGAGTATAATATGCTAATTACAGAAGTGTTCTGATGTCACATTCTTCAAAATATGAAGAATTTTATATTTCATGAGAAAAATCTTAGAATGAATATCACCTCAATTATTGGGATATTTTTAACTCAACATTCAAAGAATATATAAAATGTTGAGATTATATAGTCTTAAGTGGGAGAAAAGTGATATATATTTAACATCAAACACATAGCTTTATGATTATACTGTTTTTACATTGTGTTATTTTAAATCCCTATCCTTGTTTTCCAGATGGACAATCAAACTTTGACAGACAAGACAATGTAATAAATGAATAGGAAATGTATATTAAAATTTTTTAAAATGTGTTTTCACTCCTGAAAATGAAATGAGAATTAAAATGGAAACCATCTTTATTAGAGAATAAAAATACTTTCTAGTTCAGAATATATCCTGATCTTCAGTCGTCTGTTCATCCCAATCAACAAATACAGAATTATAATTATTCTGTACAGGTAAAGTGAATATATATTTGTAGTTTTGACACAGACTTGTAGGTATTAGAGGAAATTTCTTCAGTAAATTTATTTAAGGATATTATGGCATATAGATGTGTAAATTTTTTTTACTAATTTTAAATTAGACATGTCCACATTGTTACCATAATCTTCCATCTAATTTTGTTGGTAAAACCATGTGAAATGAAGATAATTAACAATAAGACAAATATAATTATGTGAGTTCTTCATATTTAGAATTCCTAACATATGTTAAAATGCCCTAGCTCCTTTGAAATCTATGCATGATTTGTTGTCTAGTCACTCCATTTATTTAAGGTATACTGAACAAAGGAGTAAAAAAATCAAGGGAGTACAATCCCAGTTTATCACCATGATAAGTTTTGGCATCTTCTTTCAAACAAGTTAGGGTTTGCATTTACAAAATAGGAGATAATTTTTATTTGGTTTATTTTATTTTTTAAATCTCAGAGGGTAAATTAAACTAGACTTGAATTGGCTTCACATTCATGAAAGGAATCAAACAAAAGCCCCAATGGAACCCAAGTTTATCACAAGGAGAGAAGAGAGTCAAAGCTGAAAATATGAACAACAACTTGACTTATGTATGTAGAACAACTAGATTGAATTTAGGGAGCAAGTTAATTTTAAAAAGTGCAGGATAAAACCCATAAGCCTTCACAAAAACAATTTTGAATTTGTACAGCAGTATCTTAAGTGAACATGACTATAAATGTTTAAATTCTTTATGTTGTCCCCTTCCTAAGGTGTAGAAGAACAGAGCTTGATAAACTGAGTAACTTAACAAAAGAGATACCAGTGTTTATAATTAAAGGTCAGCAGTACTCAACTCTTTACTTGAGACATCAAATGAGATACAATTATGTTTGGATCCTGAATTCATGAAATTCCCTATAATCAAATTTGTCTATTGTACAAGCTATTCTGTCATATCTAGCTCTGATTTAACTCATTGAATATTTATTGAACAACAATTATGTACTAAGCATTTTAATAATGCTACATTTTTTTAAGAGAGAGAGGGACAGTAACAGAGAAAGAGAATCAATTTTATTTATTTTTTCATCAGAGTTTTGTTGCTCCACACTTAGTTGGTTCCTGGGGTTTGAACCCATGTCCTCACGCATGCCAGGAAAACATGGTAATGGCTGAGCTATTGCTCCAGCCTGATTGTGTCATTTTTCACAGGCAAGTCCTAATAATATTTTTAAGGTTAAGCTAATTCATTCTTACATAAACTTCTAAGCAAAGTTTTTGAAATGCTTCAAAAATGTTTTTAAGGTCAAAATGACATCTACATATATTGTATATTTCTATTCATTGTATAATAGATTTTTTAAAATATCAACTTTGCTGTGTTTTGATTTTATTGGTGGTTTTACCATTATAGATGTCCCTTTTATCCTTAAAAAAGACATAGTAATTATCCCAATATATCATCAAATCATTTGAAAAAAAATCCCATTATCCATATGTTGAGCTTAAATAATGCCTAACAACTGTTGTTGCCTAACTGATTTTTCTTGAATCCACAAAGTTAGTGTGGATGTCCAGAGATTTCTACATCAGACCCAAAATGTTTCTCAGTCTAAAATTAATATAAAAGGATTGGTGATATGTTAGAAAGAAATTATTTCAAGAGATGGGCTGATGAAGAATTGCAGAACCTGAGTCATTGGAACCACACCCAAAAGAATCATTCTATCACCCTAAAAGCTAAGGGATTTTCACTTACACATTCTGCATTTGAGAAGTTTCTGTGAATTATTTGACCAATGCTTTGTTTTATTCACCTGCTCACCTCTCCATGTTAATAACTGTCCAAACCTCAAATGATAGAATATGTATTTAAGTTAGAATAGGCAGGACTGAAAAGTTTCCAAATTAACAATATGTTTGTAGTTCATCTAATTAAAACACCAAGATCACAGAAATATGATGGGTAAAGGTATTTTAAACATAAATTTGCAATATAACATGGGAAAAAGACTACATATTAAGAATATTATTGGGCTGGAGCAATGTCTCAGTTGTGGTACTTGTTTGGCATGTGTGAGGATGTGGGTTCAAATAGCAGCACCACATACACAATGAAGTGTGGGAGCAACGAAAGCCACCTGAAAAACTAAGTAAAACTGATACTTTATCTTTTAAAAAATAAAAGAAAAAAGAACATTGTTAAATATTTAAAATATAAAAATATTGTTAATAAATAGGTTGAAAATCCTTATAATATAAATATATGTAACAAATTTGATATACAGCTATTTACAATGGATCTTTCATTTGCTATAAATGTCAGAATTTAGTTTTTCCCACAGTGTACCAAGTTCCATTTATTGCAAAGTGAATTTTTTTCTATTTCTAGACAGTACCATCTTTGTCCTGTAGTCAATGCTATACTTGTTTGTGTTAGTTCTGGACGTCCACTGTTTTATTGGGTATTTAATTTTGTGCTATTACCATACTATTTTAATTATTTTACTCTTTAATAAACCCACAAGAGTAACAAGAGGAAGGTAGTGGGAGTGCTTATCTTGGAATTTTGGAATACTTCATCAATAATATAGTTTTAGAATTACCATTACAGTTTAATAATGAAAAGCCACCAACATCTTATTACCTTTATTATAGTTTTAAAAATCTGTATTGACTTTTCATCCCGTTGAGTCCTGAATACCAGTGAACTGCTGTCATCATCTCCCAGAACATTCTTGATATTCGTTGTAAATTTTTTTTCCTAGACCATACCCTACACAATTTGTTCCTCAAGGATATCTTGTTTAAAACTGGAAATTCTAAATTCTATGTAAATTTTGTAATTAATTAAAAAATGAAATCAAGTAACAAAAAATATTATAACTAAACTAAAACTACTATTTTCTTTGAAACAGAGGTGACTCTCTAGAGTAATATGGAATTAACTGACAAAGGATATAGAGGGACAATTTAAGAACATGTTTAGAATAGTGCAAACCATACCTCTAAACATTTTATTTTTATTTGTATTTTCATAATAATAATATATTTTATGAATAAATTTTACATTTCTGTGTGTAAAGTATTTAATACTTTCATTCTACTCTTAAAAACATTATTAACAGGGTCTGGAACAGTAGCTCAGCAGTTACAGCACTTGCTTGGCATGTGCAAGGACAAGGATTCAAACTGCAGCACTGCGTTCACGATAAAGTGTCGGATCAACGAAAGCCACGTGTAAAACTAGATTCTCTCTTTCTCTCTTCTCTCTCTCTCTCTCTGTCACTGACCTTCTCTCTCTTTTAAAAAAATTATTAACAGCTAAATGTATTTACTGCTCTAAAATAATTATTTGTAGAATTATTTTAAATTCCCACCTAGCAATCCATACCATGTAAGAATAATTATTTTTGTTTTAAAGAGAGAGGATGAGAGAGAAAGACAGAGTTAATTTTATTTATTTTTTTCATCTGGCATTTGTTTCTCTGACACTTAGTTGTGTATGTGGTGCTGGGGATCAAACCCAGGTCCTCACACATGACAGGCAAACGCTCCAAACACTGAGCCACTGCTAAAGTCAATTAAGAATAATTTTGATTGTAGAAGTAAATATGAAAACAAATACATAAATATTCAACTATGAATTACAGTACCTGCCTCTCCCTGTTTACCGACAGTATTGCTTTCTGTGGTTTGATTTACTCACCATCAACATGAATTTGTAAGTTTTTACATCATACAAGAAAAAGGAGGGTTAACACAGTAAAATAAAATACTTTGAGTGAGAGAGATGCCACATTCACACAGTTTTCATCAGAGTGTATTAAGGTAACTGCTCTATTTTATCATTAGCCATTTTTATAATCTCTTATTGTATCTAATTATAAACTAAGTATTATCATAGCTACATATGTATAGGAAATATCAGAGAATGTATAAGATCTGTTGTTCTCTGCATGGGTGTGTTGGAATGCATTAACCATTGATAAGGCAAGACTACTGTAGTTTTCTACTGCAGCATGGCAAACTATAACTAATTTAATGGCTTAATACAACACCTACTTGTTGGCTCATATTTCTGCAGGTTGGAAACCCAGAAATGCCATAGCTAGGTTCTATGGATTAGGATCTCACATGATTAAAAGCAAAATGTCAGCAGAGTTACATCTTCATCTGGAAGCTTCTCACAGATTTCAGTTCCTTGTGGGTGTCAGACAGAGATCTTATTTGATAGTGATTAACCTGGGGCCCCTCCTGGTTTCTAGCCTAGTAACATCAACGGGAAGAAATTTGGGATCCTCTTAGAATTTTGCCTCTCATAAAACGCATTTACATTAGTCATACCCTTTCATTATATAGAAGATTTTTGTAATATATTTATAAATATATATCCGTAAACAAGTTCAGAAGAAAAATCTTCTAGAGATAAATGATAAAAACATGGATCATCTCCTAAAAATTATTGAGAATCTAATACGATTTACATAGACTTTTAATAGGTTTGTCAAAATGACCAGTAAATGTACGAAACTTTCCCATCTGATATATAATATCATATAAATATAAATAATTACAGATTATTTATAAGATTTAATAAATCTTATTAAAATTAATAAAGAAACAAAGCTCTGGAAAATATCGCAAAGGACTAAAACTGGATACGCTTTGCTTTGTGTTGTTAAATACCCAGGTAACAACTTTACTGTTTTACACCTCATCAGAAATGTATCTAAAAAACACACGATGCAATCAGAAAAACCAGGCACAAGACATGTATCTACACATTTTTTTGAACAATGTTCCCACACTGGTGTGCTTACAGGTAAGTTCCGACAGTGAACAGAGTGTAAATCACTAACTAGTATGTTTTAACATAATCTTAGCCAGAGAACAGTTCTATAGTTCCAGACATCCCTGGAGAAAAGGGTAGCGTTATGGTGAAAGAACTGAGTTAATATTTATTTATATTGAGCTGAATTTTATTTTATTTTTTTTTTAAGAGAGAAAGGGACAAAGTGAGAGGGAGAGAAAGAGAGAGACAATGTTATTTATTTTTTCATTTGGCCTTTCCTTCTCCAACGCTTAGCTGTATATGTGGTGCTGGGGTTAGAATCCACGTCTTCACAACATGCCAGACAAGCACTCCAACCAATCTTATTATTAATCACAGAAATAGAAATTAAAACCTCAATATCAGCAGTCCATCAAATAGGTTAAAGCGTTAAAAAAATGCTCTTAGCAGTTTTGGAATTACGGGAAATAACAAGAACTCTGTTAGTATAGCAGCGGAGTACATAATTTAATAAAAACTACTTTGAACAAAAGAGTTTGGCATTGCCTAGTAAAATTGAAGGTTTGCATATTTATGACCAAAATCTGTATTCTGACATAATATACTCAACAGAAATGCACATACATGTATTCCTTACATGCAAACAATAATTGCTGTAAATTCTAAATAACTATCATCAGAAGAATTATTTGATTTCTGTACAGTTATACAATTGAATATCATTTAATGAAGAAAATGAACAAATTATACCACACATAACAATATAGAAGAAACTCAGAAACATAATATTGAAAAAGAAGTCAATATCAAAGATTAGTTTCCTATGTGAACTTTGAAACAAAGCCACAATAAACTATAGTCTTTAGGGATGAATGTGTAGCTGGAAGACAATAATGATAAGCAATAAAAGCACTAGCATAAAAACATTTTGGAGAGTAGATGGTAGGCATTGGATGGAGAAATGAGGTAGGTTCATAAGGATGTTCAATTAGAATGATGTTTTTGAGTTACATGCTATAATTTTGAGCAATTTTTTATTATGTGTGTCATTTATAATCAGAAAGGCATAGAATATGTAAATTATCATTTAAATATCTTAGAGACTGTGTTAATTTTGCCATTATTTCATACCAATTGCAATAGCTTACACTGAAATCAAAATGACACTATTTACTACCTAAAAAGATAGAGATACATTTTAATGAAATGTTATTTATTAATTATAGCACAAGAAGTCAGAATTTGCAATGCATAATCATCCTCCTACACTGAGCCAGTGGTCTGAGGTAGGGAAAACTCCTTATCTCCATGATTTGTTGAAAGACAGGAGGAAGGGCTACAGCGCTGTGCTCCATTCTACTTGCTTGGCTTTGCTTTACTTTTTCAAATTAAGTTTCAGCCTCAGCATCAGGAGCTACTCCTACTCAGAGGTAAATGACCTTTGTTCCACAAAATTTATGAGATTTTTTCACAACATGAAATAGCCTCTGACAGGCATCTTCCGTCTGTGTGCTTTGAACCACCCCTTTCTCTCCTCACTGTCCCAGTTGGGCTGACAATGCACCAATGATTAGTCTTTCGATGCCTGTAACATCACTTCATGGCTATACTCTCTACCCTGGGTAGATCATTAAATATTTTTGTGGTACTAGTTTGAAAGATGAATAATAATACTTTTTAAAAACAGCGCAGAACATCTTTGCTGTTTGGATGCTTTTGATATCTACTAATGGGTGTTATTTTTCTGTCAAATTCAGCATAACATTTTTACGGGATATATATGAATGTTTTATAGGAGAACAATTTAGAAAGTTAATTTTATAACTTTTATCCTGAAATCCTGGCATATAAAGAGACAAAATTCACTTTGATCTACTTCCTCAGATTAAGGTAACAAAACCAAGATAGCAGAGTTAGATTTTATATATAAATTGATTCATTTTTTGCCTATTACGTTCCCAAATGTAATTTTGTGCAGTTGGTGAATTGGAAACCTGAAAGGGCAGAAGGCCTTTGAGTGGTCAAGCAATTATTTTGTCATAGGCCAAAGGCAATGAGATGAGAAAAGTAAAAAAGATATCATCCAATTAGGAATTTTCATCTTTTAACCCCACCCCATCCTTCCAACAGCCAAAGGATCATATTTATTATCTTTTCTCTAGAAACTTGTCTGAATGCCTAAAGTTAACTTTTATTATCAACTCTTCTGTCAAATATGAACTGCCCTGCTCCAGTCTCCCTCAATTGTTTTTATGACTTTATTGTCCAACATTATTTTCTTCAATGTACCTGTCACTAACTAAAATTGCTTAGCTTATTTAATTGTTCTTGGTATATTTTCTGACTCTTTCTACTGAAACGTTGTCTGAACTCCTGATCTCCAGTTTTTCATCTTTTATCCTCTTAACTTATTGAAATTCAGTTTCTTAATAGAACTTCTCTGATCATGCACTAGCTAAGGTCACAGAAACCTCCAAATTACCCAATCAGTGGACTATTTCTCTTTCATAATCTTAAGAACAGCTCAGTAACATTCTGGACATTTGAGCGCATAATTTGTTCTTTACTCCTCGAATAATTAAGTCCCTCCCATTTTTGGACCAAAGGCATTTCTGGTTTTCCTACACTGCACTGGTCACTGCCTCAGAGTTCTTTTGTTCAATTGCCTTTCTCTACTTCAACTTTAAATGTTGAGTGTCTTCAAACCCCATTTAGACCTGTTATGATCTCTTCTTCAATCTCTAGATCAACACATGCAGGTACTTATATGACATATGTTTTTGAAGGTACAAAAGAAATATCAATTTTGACACACTGAGAGTGAAAATTTTGTTCCTTTTTATGTGTTCCTAATTTAACTTTAGTCTTAATTGGTGTTTAGGAGTATACCTATTGGTTCTAGATCACCTTTTCATTATTGATAAGGTTTTCTTGGCACTTATTATGTGACAAATAAAAGTTAATCAATGACAGTAACTCCTTAGTGAAAATTTTTTAAAAAATGTTATGGATACTTATCATGTTTTTTTAAGATCTTTGCTTCCTCTGAAGACAAATGACTACAGATGACTAATTCAGGCATCAATTGAATTCATACTGGCTGCAATAGAATCCTTTATCTATATGCCCTTAAAAAACAGCAAAAACAACAATAAAAACCACTTTCTTAGTGAGGCCTGGTCATATGCTCTGTACCTGGAACCCCAGTGCCTTCTATGCAAGGGTGTGTGCTGAGGCAACAGGCTGACACAAGAGAATCCTGAGGCCAGCCTTGGCAACTAAGTAAGAACCTGTCTCAAAATAAAAAGTAAAAGGGCTGGCAATGTGGATCAGTGGTAAAGCAACCCTGTTTTCAATTCCCAGTACAAACAAACCAAAACCAAAACAAAATAAAACAAAAAAATCAAACAAATTCCTTTCTCTGTGCTGGGATTTGGGTGAATCTTGAAATTACTCTCTTGTTCTTTGCCTTTTCTATAAATGTTACAAAATAAAGTATTTTTTGTATAAGACAATGAGTTTGTTGTCTCTTTTGAGGTTGTTTAACTTATTCTAAGAACAATTTTTTCATTTCCAAGAGTTCTAATTCATGATATTTCATAGCTACTATTTTTTTTTCTTTTCAGTGTGGGGGATTCAAACCAGCTCCTCACACATGCTAGGCAAGCACTTTATAACTAAGCTATACCTCCAGTCCTCTTGTGTCAAATCAGTCTGATGTCTTAATAGTTTCTTTTCTTTTTTATTGAATATCATTTTTTCATACATTTTGAAAATCCTGATCATATGTTTTTACAATGCTTTTAGGTTATTTTAATCTTTTTTCTACTTTCAATGAATTTATCTCATTAATTTCAGAGCTTAACTTTAGAAATATTGCATATATTTTGGAAGTTTAACTGTATTAATATTTTAAAGAGAGAAAAGGGGCAGTATGAGAGAGAGAGATAAAGACAATCAATTTCATTTAGTTTTTCATCCAGTTTTCTTTACTCTAAAACTGCATTATGTGCTTGGTGGTGGGGTTCAAATTCCTGTCCTCACTCATGCCAGGAAAGTGCATAATCACTGAGCCACCACTCCAGCCCTTGACTAGAATTCTTTTTTTTTTTTTAATTTATTCAAGGTAGTCTTACACTTAGGAGGGAATTGTTGCCATACAATCATAAACATATGCATAATGACAGATTAAGCAGAGGCTGATGTCATTCCATGATTTCCCCTTTGGGTTCACCTCAATCCCATGTTTCCCCTTATTATACTCGCATGTTAGTTGGGGTTCTCATGGAAGTGGAAGGTTCTCCACTGGGTTGATGAGCCCCATACTCCCTCCATCCAGATGCATTGATATCCCTCCTATTCCCTCCCCTACTCCCTGCCACCCTCCCTTCATCTCCCAGCATCGTAGGCAAGGTTCCCTCTCCCCTTGTAAAAATTCATCCATATTGAGGTTATTATTAGCTTAGCAAACTATCAATCTGTTTCACCTTGTATTTTAGCTTCCACATATGAAAGAAAACATTCAGCCCTTGAGTTTCTGAGTTTGGGATATTTCACTTAGCATAATTTTTTCCATCTCCATCCATTTGGCTGCAAATGCCATGATATCATTCTCTCTAGTAATGGAGTAGAATTCAATTGTACATTTGTACCACAGTTTTTGAGTCAACTCGTCCAGTGAGGGCATATGGGTTGGTTCCATAGTTTTGCTATAGTAAATTGAGCTGCTAAAAACATTGATAAAGCTATATCTCTATAATATGCCAAATGTAGCTCTTTTGGGAAAATACCCAGGAGTGGGATAGCTGGGTCATACAGTGGTACCAGCCCTAATTTTTTGAGGAGTCGCCACACTGCTTTCCAGAGTGGTTTACAAACTTGCAGTCCTAACAGTGTGAAAGTGTTCCTCTCTTCCCACAGCCCCTCCAGCATCTACCATTCTTCATATTCTTCATTTTTGCCACTCTGACAGGAGTTAGGTGGAATCTCATTGAAGTTTTGATTTGCATTTCTCTGATTGCTAGTGATGTAGAGCATTTCTTGTATGTTTATGGGCTTTTTGGACTTCCTCCATTGAGAATATTCTGTAAATGTCTGTTAAGTCCAGTTGATTAATAGAGTTGTTTAGGTTAGAGATATCTTTGTTGATATTTTGCTTTGATGATCAGTTGATTAAAAGTCACCCAGTATTATTGTGTTGAGATCAATGAGTAGTTTAAATGTCCTTGATTACTTTTTCCATATATTTGGAAGGGTTGTAATTGGGGAATAAATATTAACTCTAATTTCATATTCTTGAAGGATTGTTCCTTTTACTATGATATAATGACCTTCTTTGTCCTTCCTGACTAGATTTTGGTCAAAATTCACTTTTTCAGATGTAAGGATTGCAAAGCCAGCTTGCTTTTTCAGGCCACAAGCCTAGTAAGCCAACCTTTCACCTTCAGTGTGTGTCTGTTTTTGAGTGTGAAATGTGTCTTCTGTAAGCAGCATATTATTGGATTTTGTTTTTTGATCCAGTGAGCCAATCTGTGTCTTTTGATTGGGCATTGAGTTCATTCACATTCAATGTTAAAACAGATATGGGAATCTGGGTCCCTGACATTGTGACTATTGCTGTGTTTTGTGCCATCTTGGATATCTTTTGGTGTGATTTGTGGTTATTGACTTTCTTTTGTTTAAGGGTTTTGGAAGTTGTTTGCTTGTTCCTCTGAATGAAGTATGTCCTTGAGAATTTTCTGTGGTTTATGCTTTGTGTTCATGTATATTGCTAGCTTGAATTTGTATTTAAAGTATTTATTTTCCCCATCACATTTAAAGCTGGGTTTTGAATGGTATGTTATCTTTGGCTGAAAATTGTTTTTTACCATGTTTGAGAAATATAATTCCATGCTCTCCTGGACTTTATTGTCTGATCTAAAACATCAATAGTAATCTTTATTGGTCTGCCTCTGAACATGATTTGGTGTTTTCCCTTGCTGTTTTAGGATTCTTTCCTTTATTTCTCTGTTATTCATTTTATAAATTATGTGTCTTTATGAGTTTCTCATTGGGTTAAGTCTGTTTGGTATTCTATAGATGTCTTGAATTTAATTTTCTGGATCAATTCTGATATGGGGAAAAGTTTCCTTGGCAATTTCACTTAGAAGCTTCCTAATGCCCCTTGTTTGTTATTCAATGTTTTCTTCAATCTCAATTACTCCTAAATTATTTCTTCTCATCTCATCTGATCATATATAATAAGTTTCATTTCTTGTCCGTCCTCCTTCAACTTGATGTTGCTCAGCATGTCTTTGTTATCTGATGTCTGTTTTTCAAGAGTTGAGGTTCTGTTTTCTGAGTTTATGAGTATTAATATCTTCCAATGAGCTTTTGATTTGGTTGACAGTATTTTTCAATTGTAAGACCTCTGTTACATCTCTTTTCAAAATGTCTAGCTCTTTATATAAGTTCTCGCTCATCTCCTGGAATTGCTCTCTTATCTCTTTCCTTAAATCTTCTTTCAATTCTTTGATTGAATTTCTAATCATATTGTTGATACAACTTTTTAGGTTTTCATTAGGACCCCTACCATGGAATCCCTGGATGGGTAGCTGTGGGGTTGAGATGGAGGAGTTTCCCTTTTTCCTTATTTTCAGTTACAGATAGTGTCATTTGAGAACTGACAGTGAATAATTGCCTTTGGGGCTTTGCTGATGGTATTGGAGCCTCTTACTCTTTGCTTAGTTCAATGGCTGGTACCTCAATCAGTGAAGTATTGTGGACTTTTAGGTTTTCCAACACCTCTGGGGATAGGGGATAGAAGTCAATAAGTGCAGGCAATGCATACAACACACACTGTCAACTGTGGCTATTTCAGTGTTGATTAGAACTTATAGGAACAATCGGATTAGCATTATTCTTCCATGAGAGCTCTCACACTTACTTAGCAAGCAAACACCTGTTTTCAAGTAAGGCATTCTCTTCCATTTAGCAGGATCTCTTTAGGTGAGAAAGAAAAAAACCTAGAAAGCGTAGGGAATAAGGTAGGAACACAGTGTGGAACTTGTGAATTAGGTAAGATATGATGCTACAAGGTAGTAGAGATGATGTAGGCTATTCTGCTAACAATAAGGAAAAGATAGAAATGGGATGAGAGTGGGGTAAAGACTTTGAGGGAGGATAAGAAAGAATAGAATACAGTTTAGGAATTGACTGAGTGAAGGGAAGAAGATTGTAGTAGAGAGTGAGGATCTCTTCTGCTCTAGGAGACTGAGGTCTACTTTGTTATAATGTAGGCTTCTCCAAGTCGAACCCCAGAGATATGGATACAGCAGTCAAACACAAAAAGTCACAGTGACAGTAAATGCCCACCACACAAACCAAAGTATATACATCCAAGAACCCCAATTTCAAAAACAATAACAGCAAAAAATAAATAAATAAATAAATAAGATGTGGGAAGGTTCTGAATTATTACTACCGAAGTCAATATGTACCATGGGGGAATGTGTTCATTGCTGACTTCTATGTGGAGTTACTTCCCAGTGGAGTTTGGTGAAGTGAATAAGTTTTGGTGATCTTAGCTGACGGTGAAATTCCCAGGAGGCCTCCCAGTATTTTTGTCCTGTAGAGGAGTTGCAAACAATCACCTTCCCTACTTCCTGTGAGAAAAGATGTCAGGGCCACCTTGGTTGCACTCTTTGGCAGTTTAGTATCTGCATGCCCAAACTCCTGTCCCTCTTTAGCCAGGGACCCAGGAGCAGCTGTGAGTCTTATGGATCTTGCTGCCATCTGTAAGGGACTCTTACTGTTTCAAGGAGAGTGTCCGGCCTGTACTGAGCTCCCCCAGGGGCCATTATTGCCCCACTCTTGGGTGTCTTGAGGTCCTCAGTGGCCCCAAGTGATGATGTGTGGGGAAAGTCACAATCCCAGCAAGAGGGAGCAGGCATGAAGGAGATACCAGCCAGCTAGACAAGAGTTTGTGGAGGTCTCAAATGCAATCACTAGGCATCATGGAAGCCCTGTTCCACTTGGGGAGCTCAGGACAATGGGATAGCATCTGTACACAGTCTGAAAGTGGTAGAAGGCACCGAGTCCAGGCTGCCCTTTTTGTTCATAGGTCCCTCAGGCTGATGGTAGCTTCTGCTTTCTCTGACAGTATCAGGCTGTGTCTGTTGGACCTGCAGCCTGAGACCGCCCCGGCTGTTTAAGTCCTATTGAGCAGAGTCCTGGTTACAGACTTCTTCCACAGTTCAGGTGTTTAAAGGGGTGGGCAGGAAGCCTCTGAATGAAAGTCACAAGATCAGAAGAAAGGGTCCACCAGTCCCACATAGCCCCCATGGCAGACACTCAAAACACTGAGGATTTAGAGCCACTCCTCTGGACTGAGGTCCCTAATCCATGCTGTTGCTGGTGGTTTTGGTTTCACTTTTGACAAAGCAGTGTCTTCTTCGGCCATCTGTGAGGTTTCAAGATGGCAGTGCCACCCCACTTCTTTCGGTGATCAGATTTAGGGTCTCAAATTTGTGTGTATTAAAACAGACCCAGGGCCGCTGCCACTGCTGTCACATTCTGGGAGCACAGGGATCCCTGCACCCAGGTTCTGCTGAGCACTCAATGCTGTATCTGAGTTAAATTAATTGTGCACAGGTTCCTCCCCTCCGGACTAATTCCCCACCAGCCAGCCGGGTTGCTGGCGGTGGAGGCATAACATTGACTATGGCTCTGTGTTACTAAACTTCCTTCCTTGGATGGTAATGAATTTGGGGAGATAATTTGTTGTTCATCCACCTCACAGTAAGGCACTTCTCCCACCGTTGGTGCCCCACATTCACGGAGAAATTTCCCATTCAGCTGTGCTTGGTGCCCATTGCTGCTGCCACTGCCACCATCTTCTTGACTTGTATTCTTGAAGGAACTGAATTTCCTCTCCCTGATTTGGTAACTATTTTCTTTCTTCTTCTCCCCCACCCCATGACCTTGCAGAATCCCCAATTCTGGACCACATACCACAATTACACTCATTCTATTAACTGTGGCAATATTGTGAAATCAGGAGCTAAGGAAGTACCTATTCTAGATGAAATTTGTAGCCTGCTTCCTCCTAAATTCCTTAGTACACAGATTTATAGAATCCCTAGTTACAGGTAGAGCTCAGTAGTAGTACTTTCAAATTCCTTTCAGGTCATAATGACGTTGCAATAAATCTTAACATCAGGCAGTGTGTCTGGCTCCCATTCCACATGCCATGTTGGATAATTTATCTATACATTGTTCTTCAGTAGCTGAATCTCCAGGCCTTCTTTCTTGGCTTCTATTCTCAGGGCAAGCTAGCTAATCTAGTTTCGCTTTTTGTTTGTCACTTTGTCTCAGTGCTGTTTATTTTGATTGCCTATGAAATTTTTAAAGAAATGAGAGCATGTTTATAATGTGTTTATCAATGCCACATAATTGAAACAAACCAAAAAAAACAACTTAAAATTGTGAGCTTGCAATGCCACCTAGTTTAGGAATTTTCTCATCATAAAAGTTTTAAACAAGAAGATGACAGTAGAGGTTTTTGTCTTTGTTCTTTACATAGAAATCATAATAACTACTTAAATAGATTTCATAATGCTTCAGACCAAGAGCTTTTGTTGAAGAGTTCACCTTTCTTGAATACTGAACATTAAGTTGATTTCTTACATATTTTTCTCCATCAAATGTACATTTTTCTTTTTTTATGCAAAAAGTGTGGGAAGGGAAGGCTAGTTATTAGGGATGACAAGAAAACTCCAACAGTTACAAACCGGTACTATTTGTTATATTTTTACTTTAAATATAAAATCCTGCCAAGATTTCAGAAGTTCTACATTTAGTGTTTTATACATCATCTTCTTTAACTCAAAAATACTAAAAGTGACCTTAAAGTCACTCTGTTTATATTGCCTGGCTTTGTTTACATAAATAGCCTCAGGAATGTGTACATTGGAGATTTTGGAAACTTTAATTATTCTATACTTTTAACTTATGAGAAATTTTTAACTGTTGAAAATTAGTGTTCCTGGAGGGCTGATTGCATAGGGGCAAGCTTAGAAAATAAGAAATTAATGAAGGTGTATGCAACTTGGAACTCCTCCAGTGTTATCTGGTTTTATTTCAGATCCCATAGAATTCCATTTAACAATTCTTTCATTTTAATTTTGTCCAGATTAAGTAGGATCTATAGGTAATGGAATATAATGTGTTATTTAAATACATATTAATTGATTTTTATTACATATTTGTATAACATATAGCAGAAGTATAAGACATTTTGAAGATTTCTGTTTTGAAGTAACTTTTGTCTTATACAACATTTGAAAAAATACAGACTTTTCCTATAGACTTTCTTTCACTTAAATACTTCAAATTGTTATGAAGTGTTTCCAAGTTATTCACTAATGTGATGCTTTTACGTTAATACATCAATGAGAATTTTCTAAAAATAAAAAATTATTTTCTACTTTACTATGGTATAATTATTAAAATCATGACATGAACTCAAGTATTAGCATTTTTTTGTTCAAATTAGGTCAATTATTTTACCTATATTAGGAAAGATATGGCAACAACAAAACAAACAACTCCTTTTTCTGGTCTTGAATCCATTCCAGTATTATATGATGTCTCAGCTCATTAATGTCCACTAATGTGGAAGAGTCCGACATTCTCTTTTTAAATCTTTCATGACTTGACTTTCTTAAAAAGAGAATAGGCCACTTATTTTGTTGATTTGGACTTCCTGAGGTTTTCCACAACTGTATTATGGAATTTTGACAGGAGTAGCTTCATCCTTGTCAGGAAATTATATAGCATCACACATGGTATTTACTTTTCTCTTTAATAGTGAGGTTAATATTGAATATTTCATTTTCTTCACTTAAATTTTCAACTTTTCCTTTTTAATTGGCTTGCTATAAAATGGAGAGATAGTTTGAGTTCAAACCATTATCACATTTCTCATTAAAATTTTACCCACTACACCAGAATCTAGATGGATTTTGCCTGAAATAATTATTTCTATGATGTCAAATGGTGGATTTCAAATCTTGTCACTCCTTCTACACTTTTCTGTTGGCATTGTACTGTGAAGAAAAGGTTTTACACAGTGCTATTTAATTAATCATGTTAGCACTTGGTTAAGTTGGTAAGTATAGACTCACGGTTTCTCATTTTATTCAATGGCTTATAATCCTTTATTGTTCATTATTTATGTTATTGCTCACACTGTTCAAGATTTGGACTCTGGAATACCTTTCAATCCTGGTACTCTGTTCTTTGACACTTCCCCATTCATTCTTTGCATAGACCTTCACTTTCTGGCTCAAAAAGATGATCCATGTTGTAACAGCTAATCAAAATTGTCAACTTGATTGGATTAAAATATGCCGAAGGGTAAGCGGCTTCTGCGTGTGTTAGTGAGGGTGTTTCTAGGAGTGACTGGCACATAGGATAGCAAACTGAAGTGGAGACCCACCCTAACTGTGGGCAACATCCTGCAATAAGTTGGAGGCTTGGATGGAATAAAAGACGGAAAAACAAGGAAGCAGCAGCAGATGCAAGTCCAATTCTTGTAGAACAGGTTCTTGATCTGTAATCATCTGAGGACATCAGAGTTCAGCTCTTTCACTCTCCTAAACAGACTCTGCCCAGTGATGCTACTGGGTGTTTCCAGGGCTTTGATTCCAGACTGGAATAACATCTTTGATTCCTTTGTTCTGAGGCTTCTGCATCCTGGACTGTGCAGCTACTGGTTCCTCCAGCTCTCCAGCCTACAGGCAGCAACTGTGGGACTATCCAGCCTCTGGTTGTGCAACCCAATCTAATAAATCTACATATGTCCTGTTGATTCTATTATTTAGAGAACCTGACCAATATACACATAACATTAATTTTTTAACCCAACCACAGATGAGAAATAGATAATTCTCCAAGACAAAATCTGCATTTTTACATATGAAGTATATTTAGAAACCAAAATAAGGACTCTAGGTGTGCTCACTATTTGGATGTCCCTGTTTCCAAGTCTTTCTTGAGATAGATTTAGGGAATACATAGATATGTGTATATTGAGCTCCTCCTTCTCTTTACAGTGGCAATGGTAGTAGTCTATTGCATGGTTGTGCCTGAGTTCATCCAATTTCACATATCGGCATTTAGTTCTTCTACAACCCTTTGTAATTTCCAACTAGTTTGCTATAATTAATAATTTTGTGCATAAGTATTTTGAGGTATTTCCTAATGATAATTATGGAACTGAACTACTGTTAAAAGGTGAAATGCATGTTGTTTGCTAGATTTAGACAATAGGGCTGTAAAAATGTACATTCACACAGTAATGAATTAAAATGCTTATTTTCCTATTGTTTCCAACAGAATGTGTCTTCATACTATTAAATTTGCCATTTTCATAGAGATAAGCGCTACGTCAAGCAGTTTTAATTTTCACTTTTCTATGATTGAAGCTGAATGCATTTTACTATGTTTAAAAACAATTTTTATTCATTTTCATGAATTGTTCATGACTTTTAGCCCACTTTTCAACAAAATTTTTAGTGTTTTATATCATGAAATTTAAGGAGTATTTTACATAGTGATGTGGTATACATTGTATTTTTTCTTCCAGTTTACAGATATTTAAATATGTGTCTATAAGCTGGTTTTGTCCAAGAAAATGTTTATTTCTAACATTTAAATCCATTGGTCTTTTCTTTCCCTTTCAATTTTTTAAATCTCAATTTGAGTTGCATAGTTACTATTCCTTCACTCAAGTAACAGAGAAATACATTCATGATTTGTTATAGGTTTCGTAATATTTCTTTCTTTTGTAATTAATTCTATGCTCAGATTTACTCTGTGTTCTTATACACATTATGAGATTTTTGTCTAATAATGCACATTTTTCAAATGGGCCACTAGTAGTCCCAGAAATATTTATTAGAGTCTATATTTGCTTTGAGAATTTAGGTGCTATTTTTATTTGATACTTAATTTCATGTATACTTAGGTCTATTTCCAGACAGTCTAGTTTATTAGACAAGCACAATTGTCTATGTATGTGCCCACAATAAAATTTTTTAATGTAAAGCATTAACTCACTTAAATATCTTCATATCTTAGTCCTTTTTTGTTATTTTTCTTTTTCAATAATTTCCAGTTTTTGCGTAGTTATTGAATATTTTACCTCTGTCTTCATTACCAATTTTTCTTGCTATTTACAAGTTTGTTGGTATTTTTATCAGGATTGCATTATATTTATAACTTATTTTATGAAATCTGACATCTTTATGATGTTTGTCATTATACTACTACATATTATTTTTTTCAGTTCTACTTCACATTTCAAGAGAAATGCACTTACTTTTGAAATTTTAGGAAATGGATTTATAATTTGCATCAGCACAGATTTTATTGATGAAATCTAATTTCCAGATTTTAAAAACATTATTCTTTTAAAATGTGTTCTATGAGATATATCAAGCAATTATATAAAGTATCAAATATTAATGTTTCCTAATGTTCTAACTTTATAATGAGACATTATTTTCTCCACATGTGATAACTTTTCCTTCCTATTTCAAATTTATATACATTTGTTCCCATATCTATATTTTATAACTCTGTACTTGTTAAAGACTAAGTTAACCAAAATATCAATTTTTCACTTTTCATGTATTTTAAGTTAAAAATTAAAAAAGATGTTAATGTCAGAATGTTTAGACAACTGTGTCATATTTATACCAGTATCAAAATCGAATCTGATATTTCAGCCGGACTTGAGCTGCTCACCTAAGCTTCTTGTGAAGGCAACTATGTGTATGTGCATGTGTGTATATATATATACATACATTGCATTATTTTATGTGTCAACATTAGGGCCTATACTCTACCCAAATAAAGTAAAAGGACTATTTAACTGTACATGTTTTAATTGGTATTATATTTTTAAATCTAGTTTTATTTGAAATTAATGGAGTTTTTCTAGTACTTAAAAGTGTAGATACTTAGATGTAAATATAAGCTATGTAAATAGGAATTATGATTGGAAAAACATTAGTGTTTTTTACAGATGATCTCTCATCAGGAAATTATTCTCTAACATGACATTGCTAACATTTTTAAATATAGGGACAAATTCAAAACCGTTTGCACTGAATCCCTATGTATGCTCAGAGCTTACAGATTCTTCAATTAAAAATTTAAGTTTTTTTCACATATTGACACATAACACCCATTTTTTGGTTCATCCATCATGATGCCTTTCAATTAAGTTGTGAGCATTGCTACATATTTCCCTAAATTCTTCTCCATTTGTATTATTAAAAAATATATAATTATGGCTGGAGTGAAGCGGTGGCTCGGCAGTTACGGCGTTTGTCCAGCATGCGTGAGTATGTGAGTTTCAACCCCAGCAGCACATACACAGTAAAGTCTTGGAGCAACAAAGGCCACATGTAAAACTAAATAAAAATTGTTTCTCTCTTTCTCTCACTGTCCCTCTCTCTCAAACACATACATACATACACACACACACACACACACACACACACAATTAAAAAAAGAGATATACAATAATTTTTTTCATCATAAAATTTAGTCAGTGTAATGTAAATCTTAATTGTCTTTTCACTGGCTTCTGAAAAATGCCTATCTAATTAGAAATTATACAATGCCCTCACCTCTGGTAGTCCCTTTTTTCCCCCTTTCTAGGCAAGCTCTTAGTCTATTCCCCAAGTAAATATCTGACATTTTCCCAACTAAGATTATTAGCTTTTTATGTTCATATATGTTTGTAATCATAAAATTATACTGCATAAATTTGTAAGTATAACCCTT
>PVKS010017323.1:0-42251 GCA_004027875.1 Aplodontia rufa
TTATTTATGTCCTCCAAGTATATAAATCTTTTAAGGTGTAAAACTTAGGACAGCCTTTTACCAAGCTGGTGTTTCCAAACTAAAGTTGTTTTTGTAACAATGGTCTTCTTCAGGTTTATACAGGAAACAACAAATTTAATTAGGGATTCATTTATGTCATTTGATATTTTATAATTGGATAAAAATAAGCTGCCATCAATGTTATGTATCATTTTGTATTTCTTTTTACACTAGGATGGAAATTTGTAGGTATTTTTGAAGGATAATGCAGGATTGACAGTGTGGAACATAAGGGCATTTTACTACTTTTTCCACAGTAAGAGGGTTAAAAACACTCTTAGGTTTTGATTTATGTTAAAAATTTGGGATTATAAAAATTATGTTTCTTGGTTCCTAACTATTATGCGAACTAGGTATCTTTTTGTTCTTATTTTTCATTTTGCAGTTTTCTTTTAAAACCTTTTAACTGTTATCTGAATGCCTTACAAAAGTATAACTACTGTAGTAACCTGAGTTAATTTGAGAAAACAAGCCATCACAGGATGTAAGGCTGCCTTCCAATACTAATACTTATCCCAACTAAAAAAGCTGTAAGTAACTGTAAAATTATAGACATTAGAGCTAAAACCTAGTACTCCTACTATAGTACCAGTGAAACTGCCCTGCGGGATGTTTAATACCAAAACCAAGAGACCAAAGGTAAGGAAGTTAATGTGCTAAGGAAAATAGTCAATATTTTGGCCCTTGCCCTGTTCGGTCAGCTAAAACTCAGGAGACAACAGGATGTCTTTATAGGCTTGGCAACTCCAGGTAACATGACCTCCCAGTCCAGAATAAATAGAAAATCTGAATAGAGTTATAGCAAGTACAAAAGACTAAATCACTATTTCAAAGTCTTCCAACAGAGAAAATCCCAGGCCCAGATAGTCTCCCTGGCAAAATTTTTATTGCTTAAGGAAGACTTAACACCAATGCTTTAAAAATTCTTCCAAAAAACTGAATAGAAAGGACTAAGATGCCAATATTACCTTTATACCATAATGAAGAAAGAAATCAAAAGAAAAATGGTTTTTTACTTCCTTATGAATGCAGGGAAAAAAAAAACTCTCACCAAATTAATGGTAATCTGTACATATAACAAAGCTATATTTGCAACACCTAAGTAGAATTTATACCAGGAATGCAAGTTTTGCTCAAAATACAAAATTCAACCACTATAATGTACTATATTAGTAGGATCAAAGACAAAATACACATTATTATTTCTACAGACATAGGAATGATCAGCTAACAGAAGGAGCACAAGTTTAAAATCAGACTCAGCAACTTAGTGAGGCCTTAAGCAACTTAACGAGACCGTGTCTCAAAATTTCAAATAAATAAATAAATAAATAAGGCAGCCAATGTGGTTCCGTGGCTAAGCACTACCTAACTACCTAACTCCTGACTCCCAACTTCAATCCACAGCAAAAAAAAAAAAAAAAAAAAAAAAAAAAAAAAAAAAAATTAATAAATCCAACACATTTTAATTGTAAAATTACTCAACAAACTACAAATTAGACATGTACCCTTCCTCAACTGAAGGAAGGCTTCTAAAAAAAAATCTAAGGCTAACATCACTCTAAATTGTGAGACTATAGCCTCTCTCCCCAAATCAGGAACAAAATAAGGATGTACACTGGCATCACTTCTATTTAATATTGTAATGAAGATTTTTGCCACGGCAATCAAGCAAGAAAATAAAAAAAGATATCTACATTGAAAAATAAAAAGAGAAACTATCCCTACTGTTGATACCACGATCATACGTAGAACATCCCAAAGAATCAATGAAATGAAAAATAGGGCCAATAATAAATAAGCACAGAAAGCTTGTAATATACAAAATAAATATGAAATATTTTTAAAAATTTCAAACATTTAATAAAATTAAAATTCAAAGATAGCAATAAATTAATCTGAAAATTGAACTCTGTGATAGATGCATTTAAAACAGTATAATCACAATGAAATAATTATGAATTTTTAATAAAAAGAAAAATACCAAGAATAAAAAACTACAAAATAATTTTGAGATGAATACAAAATCAAACTAAAGGGAAAATATTCCTACAGAAATGTATTAAAATAATATTGTGAAGATAGTTATGTTACCTAATTAAACCATTAAATGGAAACCATTAAATGGAAACCCCATCAAAATTCACTGCTAAAATGCATAAGGAAATGCAAGTGACCCAAAATTACAAAATACTTATAAGAAACAAAAAAAAACTGAAGAACTTAAAATTCCAATTCAAAATCTTACTCAAGCTATCATAATCAAGACAATGTGATATTAATGTAAGGATTCAAAAGCACAAGTAATACTTTTGATCAATTGATTTTGAATTTCAAATTCAAACGTGCATACCAAAAAATATCTACTTTCCATCCTCCCAAGCATCTTAAGATTCCTCCTCACCCTTGCCTGACCTATGTATTATATTTTTAAACTCTTTATCATTTCCAAAAATGGTACAAAGAAAACCCAATAAGGAAAGAATAATTTTCTCAACAAATTTGCTGGAACAACTGGGTATCCATTAAACAAATGTTATTGGAACCCTTGTGTAAATTATTGGCAAAAAGATTAATTGGATCCAAGGCCTATTGTAAGACCTAAAATTATAAAACTCTTAAAATAAAACATGAATGTAATGTTCATAGTCTTGGATTAGACAATAATATCTTAGATATGCCATGAAAAACACTAGCAACAAAGGATGTAAGCAGGTAATTTAGACACAATTTAAAATTTATGTCCTACAAAGGATATCATACCAAAAGTAAAATGATGATCCACAGTCATTTAGTAGATAAGGGTTTTATATTTGTAATATAAAAAGAATTCTTACAACTCAATAAGAAGGCAAATAAACCAATTACAAAATAAAGGATGTAAACAGACATTTCTCTAAGGATGATATATGAATTGCAAATAAATGCTTGAGAAGATTCTTAATATCATTAGTACATCAAGGAAACAAAAGCTACGGTAAGAAACCATTTCATGTCCATCAGATGTCTAGAAACAAAAGATGAGACAGTATCCAGTGTTGGTGAGGATGTAGAGAAATGGGAACCTTTGTGCACTGCTAGGGAGAATGTGAAATGGTGCAGGCACTTCAGAAAATAGTCTGGCAGTTCCTCAAATGATCAGACCAATGGTATACATGTATCAGTCACCACACAAATGAAGTCACCACACGTATCTCCACATTCATATTTTTTCCTCACTCTCACGTATTGAAAGACATAGAGGCAGACCCAGAGATTTATATTAAAGAATTGGCTCACTCCACTGTGGTAGTAGAAGCCATTGAAATTCTTAGAACAGGCCTGTAGACTGGAAACTCAGGCATGATGCCATGTGCCGGGGGCCAGGCCCAGCAGAACTCTTGGGCCCTCAAAGGATGAATGGCGTCAGCTCGGAGGAACATCTTGAACATCCGGGACAAGTTGCAAGCAGACACATTTTCCTGCTTGAGAAAAATGCCATCTGTTCTTTATTGTGATGTATTTTTATACAGGTAGCAGAACAATACTTTCATTAACTGTTTTGTTACATGGGACTTCTTTTTAAATTTCTCGGTAATTTCTGACATTAGCCATCAATACAACATACTTCCTTGACACATTAACCACATTGTTTCTTTTTCTTTTCCCATAAATGTCATTTTTTGAGCCATTACACCCTCTATGTGTTACGCTTAAAGAGTACATTAAGGTCAGCTTTCTATATTTACTAAGAAGTTTTTGCATAAGCATTTTGCTAGGAAATATTCTTGCTTTTTGTAATACAGTATTGTCTAGTTTTAGTGCCCTTTTCCAGGCAAGCAATTAGCATTGTATTACAGTTCTATATTAACTAAAATTATGTTGTTTTCACCTATTAGTTACCTTACAAAAATAGTTATGTGTCCTTACTATGTTCTAAGAAGTACAAATTTAAACTATTTGAAAACAAAGGCAAAACGAGAAGTGGAAAAACATGTTCCTTATTCACTCATAGAGTATGCAGTGTGGACACTTGTTTTTTAGATAATATATGTGTAACTGTTTACGTATGCTGTTTCTTTGTTTCTTTGTCCCACATCTCCAAGGTAGCCCCTGACATCCAAGTCTCTGAAGAAAGGGCAGGAGCTGGACATTAGTCCATTTGCCTTTAATATTAGCATTCTCCATTTTCATTGTATATTCCTGTAAAAAAGCAATGGTGGGTCAATGGGTGGAGGGTCTTCAAAACTATTTATTTGGGTTCCTCTATGTGAATACCACAAATAATCCTCCGATATTATAGGCTGCATACGGTGATCCCTGTACTGTGGGAACAAAAAATCTCCTATTATATGTCTTTGATTGTTTAACTGGTAAAACATTAACAGGACTAGATGTAATCAACATGGGTGAGAGTGATTCCTGTAAATGTAATTTTCTTAAGAACTTTTCAAAGTTGGATTTCTGATTATCTGGGCTTTTTTATTGTGGTAATAATACATTTTTTAAGGCATTTCTCATCTTCCCTCAGACTCTGTAGACCTAATGAAGTATTATTACTTTTACAACAATCTTTACCATCAATAACAAATTTTTCTGGAATTTTAATCTGCAAAGGCATAGTTAAAACTATGATCGTTATAAGAAAACATCCAATTCCTAGGAGAGGGAACAGCGGCAATTTCCTAGAATGGTGGCCTTGCCAAGCCCTTCCCCATGCCTTGTCAATCAGCATGGTGGAAATGGTCCCCCTTTTTTTATTTTTTAAAACAAAAGTTATGAGTTCAATTCAATGGTCTTCTTATTGTGAATACTGCAGGATGACTGGAAAACATGAAAAGACAAGAAGAATTATTAAGATACATATTCCCAAACTGATAAAAAAAAGAGAAGTCCACGTTTTTCCACTAACAAAATTAATAAATGAGTGATAAAATGCAGTAGCTACATCAGATGGTCCTAAGGTTGTCAAATATGCCTGACTAAAGGCTTTAATTTCTTCCTGTAAAGAGTGAATATCTGGGGCAATATCTGTATTTCAAATTCTCTTTAAATGGTATTGAATTTGTGCTGTTATAGGGAAATGGTGTCACACAAATCCATTTGTATTTGGAATGACAATGAGTAGTGAGTCTAGTTTTAAAATTTTAAATCTGATTTCCTACATATAGCAAAGTTTCTTTGAAAGTATTAATTCTACTCTCTAATTTTTGTCAATTTGTTCCTATGTAGCTAAGGCTAAAGATATTTTGTAGGGCAGTGGAATGCTCTTTGCCCTCTCGGGAAAGATGACCATCAATTGATTTTCTCCTTATCAACCCACATTATTTGCCTACACAATGACTGCCTAACTTTTTTCTGCCTCAGCTGTGTTACAATCTTGAGGCAGTGTGCCTTCTTTTTCCAGGAAACCACAGTTTTGGCTCTTCAGGCCTTCAACTAGTGAATGAGGCCTACCCAAACTATCAATTATAATTTCCATGTACTTAAAGTCACGTGAATGTTAAAAAAAAAAAAAGTTACATCTACAATACATCAGCAATATTGGGGCTGAAATTCGACTAAAACTGAGACACTATTGTTACTGTGACTTAGCCAGGTTGGTGCCTGAAATTAAATATCAGACCTTGTGACACATCAGCTCTACTCCTACTGAGTACATGACCAAGAGAATCAAAAACACATATTCACATCAAAACTGTGTGAGAATGTCCTTAGCAGCACTGTTTACAATAGGAAACAGTGGAAAGAACCCAACGTCCATTAACTGATGAAAGAATATTCAAAACTTGCTATGTAGAGATAGCCTACAATTATTTGGCAATAAAAAGGAACACAATGTTATATCATGCTTGAACAAAGAGAACCCCACAAGCATTGTGCTAAATAATAAAGCTTGTCACAAAAGACCGCCACATATTTTATTTTATTTTAATGAAATGCCCAGAATAAGAAAATATACAGAGATAGAAAGTAGATTGATGACTTCCTAGGACTGATGAGAAAGTGCTAAGAAGGAGGGGATGGAGAAGAACTGAGAGTGAGCAAAAGGATTATTGTGATGATGCACAGATCTATAAACGTCCTAAAGCAATGAACTGCACACTTTTAACAGGTGAAATGATTTATTTGTTTCATCTCAATACAGTTGCTTTAAAAATATTAAAAATATGCCCAGTGTCACCTTTGTGCTAGCTCCTTCCAAGAATTTTTCCTGTTATTTTTAGGCAATGATAAATTACAGTGTCACTTAAATGCATAAAATTCGTTTCCTAAGAACAGAGATTTTGATAATTCTCTCAACTCTAGGAGGCCTATTGGATGTCTTGCATACAATAGATGTTCTATATGTGAATCCATAATCATTATGTAAGCAAATATTTGAGTTATTTGTAACTCTTGAAAATGGATTTTATAATAGAATTCATCAAGTATTTAAGAAAGTATCTAAGGGGGCTGGAGAGGTGGCTCGGTGGTTATGGTGCTTGCCTGGCATGCATGAGTACTTGAGTTTAGACCCCAGCACCACATACACAATGAAGTCTTGGAGCAACAAAAGCCACATGAAAATCTAAATAAAATTGATTCCCTCCTTGTCTTTCTCACTGTCCCTCTCTCTTAAAAAAAAAAAGTATCTAAGACCTAAAACATTACATACAAATAATGACCATTATAAACCATTGATTATAATTATCTCCTGAGGAATTAAGTTCTAAAATGCATGTGATGTACAGATAACCTGAGGGCATTGTTATATGGAAATCATTCCAAAAACATTTTTCTCAGTTTAGAAAATGTACTGAGCATATTAAAAATATCCTTTAATATAAATGTGTTTTCTTATACTATTGCATCATTTGGTTTTGATTTGACAAATAATGCATCCTTATTACAAAATAACTAGAAAACAAAGAAAAGTGTTTTTTAGGAATATCTGAGATCTATTCCCATTACTCGAATATGATTACTGTAAATGTTTGTGTTTATCTTATCTGTTTTTAATGTGATAATATATACATAATACATGTTACCATCTTAACCTTTTTTATGAGAATTGAATTCAGTGGCATTAATGCCTTTACATTGTTAAACATAAATGTCTTTTAAAAGGAAGAAAAATAATATGTATTTCTATTGTGGATAACAATGCTCAGAGAAATTTGTGGAAGCTTTAGTAAGAAAAGCAGAGAAAGATATTGAAATTAGGGGAGCTTTGTATTGTGTTGTGAGCTATTTGTTAAGGAATGCTGATTGTTTTTGAGAGATTCAGGCATACCTACTTGTATTAAATAATATAAGTCACTCACTCCCAGGTTCTCAGTGATTTGTGATAAAATGAGACACAACAGTAAAACGTAGCTCTGCCTGCCAGGTAAGGTCTCTTGTGGAAATGTGCACTTGAGGACCATTCAGCACATTATGGATTCAGGGCCAGCTGCTCATTGTAACTGTACATGCACATCACGTTCTGTGCAATGACAAGCTGACTGTACAAAATAAATTCTCCCTTTTCTGATGTCTGGAAGTTTTGACACTATGAAAGAAGTTCCATTTAGAAAATTCACATGGGAACACCAAATCTTCACTTCACATAAACAAATGAAAAATTAAAAATAGGGGGATGCCTATTTCATTTTTTATGAGGCTAATATAATCTTGATTCTAACAGCAAAGAAAAATGATACAGGAAAAATAATAATTATAATTCCATTTATTAATATGTATAAAAATTGTTAAATAAAATAATGAAAAATTCTAACCATCAATGTATACAATAAATCTCTTCTGTATATATTTATTTTTATGTATGAAAATTCAAAAAATCAGGGACTGGAGTGGTTGCTCAGGGATTACAGCCCTTGCCTGGCATGTGCAAGGACCTGGGTTCAAACCCCAGCACCACATACATAGCTAATTGGTAGAGCAACAAAAGACATGAAAAACTAATTAAAACTGATTCTTTCTCTCTCTCTCTCTCTCTCTCTCTCTCTTACTATTCGTCTCTCTCATTTAAAAAATTCAATTGATCAATTTTTAAGACTCTTCATTAATAGATTAATGCAGAAAAATCATATGAACAATTAGAGATGCAGAAAAAATACAATAAAATTAATGCACATGCACAAAAACTTTTCATACATTAGGAATGCTAAATAATTCCTTTTCATTAGAGAATATGACTATCATAAGAATAACAGGTTTATAAATAATGGGAATCAGTTCAGAAAGGAAATGTATGTTCTCATAATTAAAAGTCACAGTTGTCCTTGATGGTCCAGATTTTTTTTTGATGGTCCAGATTTTTAATAACAGAACAAAGACAATAAGTAGACAAAACAGGGCTAGAGAGGTGGCTCAGCAGTTCAAGCATCTGCCTGCTGTGCTCAAGGACCTGGGTTAGAATCCCCAGCACCATATATAAAACTAAGTGTTAGAGAAACAAAGGCCAGTGAAAAAATAAATGAAAGTTGATTCTCTCTTTCCTCTCTCTCCCTCTCTCCTTCTCTCTGTTTAGAAAACAAGCAAAGTAACATTAAACATTTTTAAATGCTGGTTTTTTAGATGGATTATATCATAAGTGAAAAACCTAATGATTAAGTCTACAAAATTACTTGACATAAGTAATTCAGCAAACATATGAAATAAAATGAACTTCTAAAAGACTGACAGATTCCTATATATCAACACTAAATAAATAAAACACTTAAAAGATTAAAGGATACTCTCCATAATAAAAGCATCATTTCAAGTTCTATTATGATTTAAATGGTAAGGTAAAATACAGTGTAAATAAAGTAGGTTGATCTAAGACTGCCAAGTGTTTAGTGTTCAGAAGAGAAAATCATAATCCTTAAGTCCACTACCAGTGAGGAAAATACAGATTAAAATAAACAAATAATTTTACATTAACATAATTTTCAAACGTGCTTATCTGATAAATCAAGTGTTCCTTAGGATGGAGAGAAACATGAACTCTTCAACACTGTTGGTGGAAATGTAAATGGTTGCAATTTTGAAATCAGCAAAATACTATTTAACTGAACTTCAGCCATAACAGAATGTGAAACTGGAGAAAGCTTCTTCTCCATATAACTGCCTGTTTTAAGACATTGTGTACTAGGAGAGAAATTGAGGTCTAGTAAGGCCAATGACTGAGGAGATGGTTGCAGATCATTTATTACTTACAGTTCCCATGAAGAAAGGGAATGGTACACCATGGGGGAGGGGCATGGGTCAGTTGTGAGGCAGAAAGGAGACCTGCAGAAGGAAAGAATAGGTGAGGCAGGGAACACAGGCATAACATTGACTACTTTGAATAATTTGAATGGACTCTGTATAATGGTATGATACAGGGCAGGTGCATAGAGGGTTAAAGTGTAAGAGTTTGATATAGGACGTGCTTGGAGGTGTGGATTCTTGGTTTATTGACTTGTATTCAAAAGTACACTCCTGAAACTCCTTCCAGAGCAATTCCACCATAGCTTGGGAAAGGTAGTGAAGGAGGCATGAGGTTGAGGTGAGGTCATTGTGCAAAATCATTGGGTTTTTCAGAACAATGCCTGTCCAACATATACATTTGGGGCAAAAACTGGAAACATGGCTCAGGCACCAACTCCTGCCCCCAAAACTCAAACCAAACCAGACTTAAGTTCCTATCTTCAGGGTAATGATAAATGTGGCCTGCCACAGGGAAGGAGAGGGGCACGGAAGGTGCCTGAGCGCAAAGGCACAACAACTTCTTGGTGATACCTGGAGACAGACTTTGAGTCTTCAGGCCTTAGAATTCTCCCAACACATTCTCATTCAGAGCAGCAGAATTCATCAACTAACCAGGAAGTTAAGTTAATAATTGTTGATGTGCTGTAAGTACTTGGAATTGTTTTCATCATAATCTAAGCCAGAGCAATTGCTATATCAGAGTTAGACTAAAATTAAATAGCCAATTCCCTAGAATCCTCCCTCTGCTAGCCAGCTGAGCAGGCCAGTCCCAGCCATTTATTTAAACAACTTTAAGTAGTACCATTTTAAACTTTACTTAATTTAGATATATGGATTCCACCAATTAGTGAGGTATGATCTTTGGGTTTCTTATTAGGTTGAATTGTTCCTTTTCTATGTCCTGATAGTTCAACTTCCAAAAATCTGTGTCAGAGAAATGCTGGCATAAGTGAGCAGGAAAGCCTATAATGTCGTGTTCATCCACATTAATATGGTAGTGAAACATTGGAAAGTACTGAAGTTTTTATCAGTTGAAAAATGGATGATTGAACCACTAACTATTAATGTAGTGGAATTCCACTTAGAAGTTAAAATAAATGCCTTAGACCTGATGCTGGTTTGGTGGATGTTGGGTTTGTGGCCTCTCAGAGTCGAAGAATGAAACCGAGGGAAACCGAGGCAAGAGTAATAGACAGATTTTATTTTATAGAAAGAAAAGCATAGGGAAAAGAACAGACTTTCCTCAGAGTGGGAGAAGGGGACAGAGCCAAAAAGGCAGTGAGGTTTGCCCTTATTATATGACGTCTTCTCCTCCATTGATCATTGCTTCCCTGCCCCTGTACCTAGGACGCAGGCAATGGGAATTCTGGTCCTGTCTTTGGTTCATGCCTCAGGTGCCAAACTCCATTCACCACTGGGAGCAGAGAATCTGGCCTCCTCTCAAAATCCCAGCATCATTATCAGGGTCAATATTCAGTTAGGATACCATAACAGTTTTCTGCAGCTGAAGTAGTGTTAGCAGCTACTCAGCTAAGAGGTGCGATTTTCCCCACCACTGTTGAGGGATGTGTTGCAGCTCTTGGTGTGGAAATTCACCCCAGGAATACAGCGCCAATCTTCTGGATTGCAGAATTTGAAGAATAAAATCCATAGACAACCCCAGAAGGGAAGAGTGAAAGGAGTAGGATTTATTTAAGGAAGGAGAGCAGAGACTCCTCAAGATAGAGGGGTACTTGGAAGCAGGACACCATCTGCTAGGCCGGGTTTATATTGATTTTGGGTATGAATATTGATTAAGATTTATGTAAAGCAGACATTGAGAAGAGCATGAACATCATTGGTTAAAATCTATGTAAAACAGGCACTGAAACTGAGCAAGAACATCATTGGTTAAAATTTATGTAAAACAGATGGCAAATTCTTTCTAGTTCCCACCTGCATCTGCCCAGACATCTTAGTTTTCCTGCCTCTGGAACAAAGGAATTGCTCCCACAGGTTTGCCTCATGGTCTTTTTGCATTTGAAAGCCCTGAGCATGCCCTGTAATTGCTCTCTACTGGGTAGCTTTTAGATGGGGCCCTTTGTCCTGACTACCGAGCCATTTCACTATCTCTCCTAATCTGTTTCAATAAGAGAAAGGAAGTTGCTTGAGCAAGATTTAGAAAAAGGGGTCAGGTGCTGTGGCACTTGTTTCTAAATCCCAGCTAATCAGGAGGCTGGGACAGAAGAATTGCAAGTTTGAGGTCAACCTGGGCAATTTATCAAGAGCCTGTCTCACAATAAAATGTAAAGAGGACCAGGAATGAAGCTCAGTGGTAGAGTATAAAATTTTTTTTATAAACTTGGTATAAATTTACATTGACATATAGTTGTGTGTGTATATATACATATGTAGGCATATATGTAAAGAAATATTTATATAGATATATATGTGTACCTATATACTTAAACATATACATGTGCATGTATGTGTGTGCTTCTTGTTTTTATGATTTAAATTTAATAAGCCCACAGTCTTATTTTTTTTATTTTAATTGACAAAAATTGTGTGTGTGTGTGTGTGTGTGTGTGTAGTACAAAATGATACTTGAAATTTGTGTATACTATGAAATGGCTGAACCTAACTAACATATATATTACATAGCATATTTGTGATGAGTGTTCTTAAATTGCTAAAATAAGGTTAAAATGTTAAAAATTTAGATGGAATTTCCAATAAAACTAACAGAAAATTTTCATTTTATAAAACTCTGCAATAGATAAAATCACTTTTTTAAATGATACAAAAAATTATATGAATATCTTCAAAACTAAGAACAGCAAAACAGGACCAGCTAGAACGCAGAAATGCAAGGTTCTGACCCGGAATTTTGCCACAGTTCTGATGGATGTAGTATCTACAGATCAAGACTAGAATAAAAAAGATAATTTTGAAGTATTTCTGTTAATATCAGAAATAATACAAGCAAAGCCATTATTATCCCATCTATACACATGGAGAGGAACTTAGCCAATGCAATAGACCAAGAAAGGAAGTGCAGGAAAAAGAGTTGAAAAGAAGGGATCAAGTGGTCCTTTGTGGCAGGCTATAAAACTTTATACACAGGAAATACTATCAAATTTGAAGAAAATTTGAATTATTAAAAATTCAGACAGGATCTTGGGAATATCATGAGTATAAAATGTAAACCAATGACATTTGATGCTGAAATGCATTAACAGTGATTTTTAATTGAAATAACAATCATGTTGTTATAAATATAAACATGATATTTTAAAAAATTAATAAATATGGGCTGGAGTGGTGGCTCAGTGGTTGAAGCACTTACCTGGAGAGCATGAGGACCCAGCTTCAAACTCCAGCACCAACTATGCAACTAAATGTTGGAGAAACAAAGGCCAGATTAAAAAAAATTTTTTTAAAGGTGGATTCTCTCTTTCCTCCTTTGTTCTCTCTCTCTCTCCTCTCTAAATAAATAAATGTCATAAATAAATTCACAAAATACTTTTTAAGGAAGGGGTTTGAATTGCAATTTGAATAGAGATAAATACCATGTCCGTGAATGGGAAGAATTGCTAGCCAAAAGGTAGTAATTATCACTAAACTGCTTAACGCAATTCTAACCAAAATATCAAAAGGAATTTTCATGGAATTTATGGAGATAGATCTAATATTTATATTGAAAAACATAGAAATAAAGAAATAGTATTTGGAAAAATAAACAAGATCTTGCCTTACAATAACTCAATTTATTATAAAACTTTATTCTTTAACCATACAGTAATGAGATAGTAATATACACACATACATACACAAATAGAATAGGATAGAAAGTCAAGGAGCAGAGACACATCAGGGTCAAGACATGAAATATCACAATTCACAGAGAGAAAATAGTGAAATATATATAAAATGGTGGTAGGTAGTTCACTTGAAAAAGAAAATTAAATTGGACAAAACTTCTAAATTACCAAATTTTACCTGCCTCCTACAGGTCTTCTGAGTATGAAGTCTGTAGTATTAGATTACATTCTAGTTAATTTTCAAAGCAATCATCAGTTGTGACTTGGACCACAAAATATTACTATTCTATATTCTGTAGATGCTGACATTTCTTTGTATCCAGGAAAGGCATCCCTTCTATTGTGCTGAACCTTGTATTTCAGTTATGTTGTTGGGTTCCTGGAAGGGTAAAATCCAATGGTGACTTAATTTGGAGGTAACATGTAATAGAATGTTTCAATATTTCCCATGTCTTAATTCTTCACATTATGCATTTCTCCTTAATGATATGCTACTTTCAAGCATTAGTGAAAAATTTCAGTGTGAATATACATATTTGTAAATCAATACAGTGCAATTAGTGTCAATGAGGATTGTAGTTTCCTGGTTTCCATTTCCCATTCAATTTCTCTTAGTGGCTGTTAGAAGGTATGGAAGTTACTGTTCTAATCTTTGGTGACTAGGGTATTATAAATGACTTCTCTGCAGATGGGCTGCTTCTGCAAACTTCTAGTCCTCTGTTAAACTAGAGGGGATGGAATCAGCTTGAATTCAAGTTTACTCTATGTTTCTGAAGATCTCTCAGTCTAGAAAGATGCTTAGGTTTCAGAATATTTAGAAGACCTTTTTTGTTTGAAGAAGAAAATGGATAACGAGAAGAGACAGAAAATTGGTTACATGAACTGTACTTTACACATTCACTTTATTTGTGCATTTTTTCTTTTGTTTCCTTTTTTGAACAGGTATCAAAGATTTTATTTAACTATTAATTGAATAACATGTGGAAATATAATTCTCTTAGTTCAAAGGAGAAATCAAAGAACCATACTTTTAAGTGGAGTAAGAGTTGGTGGAATTATTTGGAAGCAAAATTGTCGTATTCTGTAGGACAGGGGGAATGTCATCCCTATACTGTTCAGAAGCTATTGGAATGTCTATAACAAAAAAATAATTATATAAAACTAGATAATAATAGTTCACATTCTTATTAGTTTCTCCAGTATATAGGATTATGAAATATTCTACTCAGAGATAAAGGTACGATTCCTTACAAAACTTACAAAGTCCAACAAACTCCTCATACTCCAGTATTTCGTAGAAAGAATATCTTCTAATCATTATTGTTCATTTAAAGTCTTCAATTTCTCCTTACAAGTTCAAGTACCAACAGAAGTTGGTTGAAAACCTTGTGCTGTCCCATAAATGTTTTCTCTATTTTACCCTATAGATAATTTAATTGCTTCCTTCTATTAGCATTTTTAATGTTGATTTTTTCTGAGTGTAAGCTTTACTCTTTCCTTATTAAACTTTCTCAAAGAAGTCTCTATAATTAACTGTATACTAAACTGTATACTAAACTAAAATATACTATATCTATCACAATGACTAAAATAAAAAATGACAGTAGGAAACTGTTTGAGACCATGTAGAGAAAGTGAAACTTATATGTATTGTGGGTAGACATAAAATTATAAAGCCTCTACAAGACAGTTTGATAACACCTTTCAAATATTTAAAAAAAGAAAAAAGAAAAAAGGTGCTGGAGCAGTGGCTCAGTGGTTATGGTGCTTGCCTGGTGTGCAAGAATACACGAGTTCAAACCCCAGCACCACGTACACAACGGTGTCCAAGGAGTGAAAGTCTCATGAAAAACTAAATAACAATTGCTTCTCTCTCTCTCTCTTTCTCTCTCTCTCTCCCCTCTTTCTTTAAAAAACATTTAAAAAATAGTACATGCATTTCCAAAAGTTCACCTTCAAAAGTTTACTTATTTACAAATCCCACTATTATGTATAATTTTAATACACTAACAAAAACATGAAAAATATAATTTACATATGGCTTTAACCTCAAAGTATGTGTCACACCTCAAAAAATGTTCATCAGATGTGGGAAATTGGTTGTAAAATTGATGCTGGGGTTTTGAGGTGAGGCCAGATTCTGTGCTCCTACTGGCAAATGGAGTTTGGGCAGACTACCGATCTCTGTGGCCTATTTCTGGTGTTTACAGGTAATTCCTGCAGCTGAAATAGTGATAGCAGCTCCCCAGCTAAGAGCTGGATCTGCACCCCCTCACGCACACACAATGTGAGCAGTGCATTGCAGCTCTTGGTGTGGAAATACATCCCTTCAGCACCAATCTTATTCTGGGTTCTTGTCTGGTTAATTTGAATAATAAAATCCACAGACAACAACAGAAGGGAAGAGTAAAACAAGCAGGATATATTTAAGGAGAACAGAGTCTCCCAAAGGCACAAAGGTACCTGGAAACAGCATGCCATCTTATGTTTTGTTAGGTCAGGGTTTATATTGGTTTGGGTATGAGCCTTGATTAAGACTGATGTAAAGCAGACATTGAGAAAAAGTACCTACATCATTGATTAAACTCTATGTAAAACAGGTGTTGAAACTAAGCACCAAAGTCATTGGTTAATATCTATCTAGAATAGGTAGTAAATCTTTCCTAGTTCCCAACTGTGTCCACCCCCACTTCTTAGTTTTCAGTCCTCTGCAAAAACAGAGTTGCTGGCACAGGGGAGCCTCGTGTACATTTGCATTTAAAGGCCCTGAGCTTGGGGGTTAGCTTCTAGGTGTGGCTGAATGGGGCCCATAGTCCTGACTACCTAGGCATTTTACTCTCTCTCCTAATCTGTCTCAAAATCAGATTGAATTTCATCCAATGGATTAATAGGTGATTTATTAAAGTCAATTTCTATGTGATAATATGGATATATGTCCAAAAACATATTCTAATTCATAAATGAAAAGTTTATAAAATATACATTATAATATGTTATTAATGAATAGGTAGCTGAGGGAAAGGCAGAAAGGGAGAAAGGGTGGAGTGTGTTTGGATTGGTGCATGTATGTGACTCAGGGGGACAAAGCAAGGCAATCAGTGTAGTTGGAATTTGGGGTGGATAAAGTATAATTGGTCCTTTAGTTTTAAGAGGACAAAGAGTATCACTGCTCTTTGCTCTTCTCTGCTCCCTGTGCTATGCTTTCTATCATTTTCTTAAATAAAATCTGTCTTCTAGACTTGCCTCAGCATCCCTCAGTTTCATTCTTCGACTCTGGTTAAATAAGAGCCCAACTTCCACTATACTGGCATCATATATACTAAATATAATTATAGCCTTAAGCAGTTTTTATTGCTTTTTAAGGAATCTATGTAAAAGTCAAACTAATCAAATTTTATTCAAAGAAGAGGGTGGAAGGCAGGGAAATTTTCTCTTTTCACTTTGTATTTTTTGGTACAATGTATAATTCTATTTTATATTTGTCATTTAAAATGAATCAAGAGAATTATTTAGGTATTGGTCATTGTGTTAGGTTTTTTTTCTTTTTGCTTCTTTGTATAAAAGTAAAAATACTATTGTTAAACATGCACACATGTCAATTTATCTGACTATCTGATGTCATGAAGAAATGAATCCTGAAATGATTGGAGAAGTAGGTGAGCTACAGGCTCCACCTGCCATGGACCTTGGCTGAGCCCTCTAACCTGGGAAGAGCCTTTCCTTGGCTCTCTCCCATGCCCCATTTTCCAGATGCTACACCCTCATTTTCTATATTCCCTGGGAAGGTCCAGCTCTGGGTGAAGAGGAATGTTACATTTTAGGAGTACCTTGTTCTTCAGTTCCAGAAAGTAACTGACACCTAGAGAATATTCTAGAATGAGGACTTGGACAAATTAATTGAATGCATTCATTCTCAGTAACTTTAACAACAACAAAATATTAGCACCTTTGATGTTAATTTTATATGTCAATGTGACTGCTTCATGAGAAACACAGATATATAGCTAAACAATATTCAGGGAGTGCCTGTAAGGGTGTTTCTATGTGACACTAGCATTTGAATTAGTAGACTTAATAAAGCACATTGCTCTCCCTAATATCAATGGGCCTCAAACAATTGGTTGAAAGTCTAACAAGAGACGTAATAAGTAAAAAAGAATTTGTTGTCTCTAACTAATGGTCTTCACACTAGGGCCTTGGTCTTCTATCTTCAGACTTAAATTTATATGATTGAATCCAGTTTCTGAGCCTTTCAGAACACAGATGTTGTTGTTGGGATTTGTTAGCTTTCAAAATTGGGTGAGACAATTGTTTATAATTTCCTGTGTTAGTCAAATTTTGTTGCTTTGACAAAAATACCTGAGAACAACAACTTAGAGGACGAAAAGTTTATTTTGGCTAATGGTTTCAGAAGGAGATTCAGTCCATGTTCAGCTGACTCCATAGCTCAGGGCCCAAGAGGAAGCAGAGCATCATGGGGAGGGGGTGTGAAGGAGGAAAGCTGGTCAGCTCAAGACAGCTGGGAGCAGAGAGAAAGAATGAGGTACCAGGCACAAAATATAAACCCCAAAGGCATGCCCCAAGTGACCTACTTCTCCCAGCCATGAGTTACTATCTAGTCCATTATCCCTTTCATATTATTAATCCATTTGATGAATCAATTAATTGATTAAATTATATCTCTTATAATCTGATCATTTTACCTTGGAACATATCTGCACTCTTTTAAACGTGAGTACTCAGGGGATACCTCACAAAACTCCTCCATAATTCTCCCTTCTCTCCCCACCCCTTTCTCTTTCCCTCTCTTTCTCTCTCTTTCTCTCTCTCTCTCTGTATGTGTATGTGTATGCGTATACAGATATAGATAGATAGAGAAACCTTGAATAAAATCTTGAATGATACAACAGTAACTTTTTATTAAGCAGTTCCTCATTTTCAGATACAATTTCATTATTCTACCTACATCTCAGGGAGATGTTAACCTTGATTATCAACATTCTTACGAAGAGAATACTAAGCCTTAAATCTTGCTGATTGGATGAAAATTAGTTATTGAGTTGCAGAACACGGTTACTCACAAAGATCTTTAGTTAAGTAAAACTTTGTATGCAATAAACTGGAGAAGGAAGTGAAATTATATAACACTATTGGTGTGATAAGTAAAGTGGTGGTTGTGTAACAATAGAGCCATACCTTGTATCTAGATAGGTAAACAGAATAGGAATTATTACCTACTTCCTGGATATTTCAGGTAATTTTTAATAAAGATCTTCTTAAATATTTACATGTTCCTCCCTGTGCATTGTACCAAGGACCTTGGTGAAATTAAAATTTCCAGCAGAGAGGTTGCTAGGAATAAAAATAGGTATGAGAGCATCCATGTATTAATCTGAATTCCAAGGAAGGAAGGTGACAGAATCTTGGAGATATATCAACATTGAAAGTTTTTCTATATTTTGGGCTCAGCAAGAGAGATTTAAGACTTTTAGAGACTGATGAAAAGAAAAGGAGGCTGAAAACATAAGAAATTATAGCAATTGCCAATAAAGAAAATTAATTTCAAGAACAAAGCATTAGAGGAAATATTTGAGCTGAAGAGCAAGGGATAAGAATTCTTCTGTCAGAGCACATTATGAATGGTAGGACCAAAAATATGGGGAATGCAAGTTTGAACATCAGCAAACCAGGAATGGGGAAACTGGTCACACCTGTGTGAGGTGGTTTATATAGCTTCTCAAGGCCATTCTTCCAACATTCACCAGGGAGTTAAAGCCATTTTGAACTTGAAGATAAGAAAACAAGACTAATTAAAAAGTAAATAATGCCCCATAGGCGATAAATACTCCATCTAGAGTTTTTATCTAAGACACTAGGGGAGCAACATATATGCTTTGTCTAAAGTAAGGGTAAGTCAGTGGGTTTTACTATGTTAGGAGAAAGGAGGCTGGCCTTAGAGAAGCTTTGGAAATTTAAGAAGCACTTGCTGATGAAGATGCAGATGATGGTGAAGGAGAAGATAAAGATGACCCTTAACCTTAACTAAACTCAAGTCAGTGGGTGGCAATAGAACATAGTGGTTGAGAACATGGCGGGAAAGTAGATTCTTACACTGGTCTCGCAAAATTAAGAAAGCTAGTCTCATCATATAGAATAATGGATTTTTCAATATAAATATTTTCACTGCTTAAATTGACTTTATCAATCATAAAATGATTTCTCTCATAACACAGAGAAGGCAGGCTCCAGGGATGTCACCAGGGCTCTGGTTACCATTTTGTTCTGTTCTCTTGCCTCTGTCCCTTTCTGTAGTCTTCATACTAGACCCAGGAAGATAACCGTCCCTGGGATTACATTGAGGCCAGTCAGAATCCAGAGAAATGAATTACACCATGATATTCAAATCTCATGAAGAGGAAGGAATTTTTTCTCAAAAGCCAGCAGCAGATGCACATTCACTGGAATTCTTGAGTTCCTCTGGTCAGGGATGCATCACAGGCTCTCTCAAATCCACCATCATCCAGGAAGTAGGATTGCCACAATTGATTTAGTGAACTGTCTATACATTGGACCATACCTTGTCTCTAAATAGGTAAATAGGATAGGAATCATTACCTATTCATCCTCGGCACCTAAATGTGAGATGGGTTTGTCTTCCCCTGAAACAAAGAACTGAGACAAAGTCAGGCTGGGAACAAAGATGCATGCTGGAGGGACAAACAGTGCTTACTACAGAAAGTTGTTAAGAAGCTTAAATCACATAACATTTTGAAGGACCAAATTCATTTTTGTGCCATCTTAAAACCATTATTGTCATGTGCCCCAAATCGAGTCAGCACTTCCTACAATTGACCTTCACCATCTATGAAGTCTGAAAGTACTTTTCCCCTCATTTTGTAACATTAAAGAATAAGACACACAAGATTAAGCAACTTGCTCAAAGTCACATGTGTAATCATGAAGAAGTTGGAACTTTAATTGAGAGTTGTTAGAATGCTCAATGCTTCAGTTCAGTGACCTCACCATAATGAAAGAGTATCTAAGTGTGTGTAGTAATGATACTCCTCTCATTACAGAGTACTTACACTCTGACTTGGTAGAGGGAAGATGTATCAAGAGCCATGGCTGCCGGGAAATCAGAAGCAGGAAGAATCTTGCTTCAGTATTTCTGTTGCCTTTACAGTTCATTTTTACACTGAAGAATATTGAAAATGGGACACTTATTAACTGTTTCTAATTAACAAGTCACAGGGAATTTTCCATTTCCTTTCCTCTTGCATTGAAAGTAATAGATTCACCATTTTGCATTGAACGGTGAAAGAAGATTATGCACTGTTAGAAACCGGTTAATAACAGAGAAATGTGAATGATATATACTCATTTGAAGATACTTGCTGGAGAGAACTTAAAAATATCTGTAACTTTCTCTCCATAAAAAAATTCAGGAGATTTTTAAGGTCAATTGCCCATCTGCATGAGAGAAGTATTGCAATTATTTTGCAGACTGTGAAATATTGCAAGTTTTTAAGGTTTACTCTCTCCATGATAAGCTGTTATTTTACTCATTCACAAAACAGAATGACACATGGGAACCATCATTGTGTAAACCCCAACAGGCACACACTCACCTTTATAAGGAGTTTCTTATTACAAATAGTATTTCAATGAGTCAGATCCAGGGACTGAAGCAATTTGAATGAAAAATTCAACTCCTCACATAAATGTTGCAGCAACAGTTGAATAATTTGAATTTTTAATTTGGAAAGGCTGGGCCCAACCAGATCAGACAGATCCCATAACTGCATAATTCATTTGAATCTGTTGCAATCCCTTTCATCCCCAGTATATCAACCCTTGACTGGGTGATTTCATAGCTTTCTTGTGGATCCGGTTGCTTCCACTCCTGCCCACTTACGGTTTATTTCTCAAGGAAATACCTAAAACAATTTTACTAACCTCCTTGAAATATTAAGATCAGACTTCATCTTAAATATAATAAAAATCCAAATTCTTCACCGTGAACTCCAAGGTCACTTGGTCTGATACCAGTTAGCTTCATGATTTCTGAAGCCATTGTAGTTTAGTTCACTGTGTTCTGACAGTAGTTACCATAATCCTGTTAACTTTTTTTTCTTATTTGTCCCTACTATTTTCTTTCTGCCTCAAATTTCCTCCTACTGTAAATTTTTTTTACTTGATTCCTCATAATTCAGTAATAAATACTATAGTCATTTCCTCAAAGAGGATTCTCTAACATCCATCCAGTCCTCTTTATTACTCCTCATCAATGTCTATGCAATTTTCCTCTATGATTTATTACTCCACTGAGACCCATCCAGAAGTTATCATTACTAGCATCACTAACAGAAAAGAGAGGGATTAATGGAAGAGAAGATTCTATTCTCTCAATCCTTTCCCCGAATGGCAAGAGAGAAGGATTGTAAACATCAGTGGTATGATTATACTTTCTCAAATTCCTCTGAACCTCACATCTTTCTTGTGATTTATAATATACACTACATAAAATGAAAAAGTAAGGGTTACTTTGGTCACATATAGGCAATTGATAAATTAATACATGTTAGAAAAGTTAACTCTCATTAATTCCTCCTTACTGGTTTTCCTGAGGTTATCTGTAGCCCTAGGCTTAGGTGAAGTTTGGTGCTGGGTAGAAAATACAATAATTATCTCAGCTTCTGATGTGACTTGGAATTAGAGTGTACTGAAAAAATATGTTTTTTGTGATGCCCCACAAGGGACTTCAATGCCTATGCTCTTTCCAAATCATTTTTGTGCCTTATCTGCAGCCCCTTCAGATCCACTCATATCTTAGTTTTTTGTGTGTGTTTTTTTTTCCAGTTTGGGCATTAAACATGTCTCTGACAGACATGCCCTGGCTCAACATTCAACCTGTTTAGATGAAAAGTAGAACCTTAGTAGCTCCTTCAAGGTGGGCCAGACCAAGGTAATTGATGCTGTCACTAGTGACTGGGGATACTCAAACATTAACAGAGCTATCAAATACTTATTGCCAACTTTTTTTGCCATTTGCATAAATAAAATTTACCAATTTAAAATGCAAAGAGTTTTGACAAGTATATAGAACAGTACAACCACCAGTACTTTCAGGAGGTACCAATTTTTTCCTCTAACCTTCTGCAGTTTCTCTCACTTTCCAGTATCCTGGCTCCTGGCAAAAACTGACTGGCATTCTCATTTTTGTTTTTTTTTTTTTTCTAGAATTTCACATAAATTAAATTATGCATTATATATTTTTATTTCTGTTCAGGAATATCAAATAATTTGGATAATGTAAAATTGAGAGCTGTGTTTCTTAACAGTTATAAGAAACAAGTGTCTTATCACTTTCTTGATTAGCTAAAACATGAATACTAAGCAGAAAGTGAAATAAGACTGAGTAGCCTGGCCCAAGTGTCTTATCACTTTCTTGATTAGCTAAAACATGAATACTAAGCAGAAAGTGAAATAAGACTGAGTAGCCTGGCCAACCCAGTTTGGGATGTTTGTGGGAAAAGAAAAAAGGTATATACGTATATATGTGTATATCTTAAAAGGTTAAAGAAAAAGGCACTTATGTAGACAGAAGTACATGATTAACTTTTTTTTTAATTCACAAACTATTTGAAAGCTTGAGTGTTCGTTTCCAAATGCTTCTTGTTTTACTCATATTGCTTTGGGATCGATTTTGCTGGGTAGCGTTTGCTTTTGATTGTGTGTGATACAAATGGAAACCTTTTGGCAGGTTTTCAAATGAAGAAACACAGTGTGAGAATGTTTTCTGTACTCATTTGCAGCCAATTTGGTCCTGGCATCTCCAAGGTGCACCAGGTTATTCACTACTGTGGAAACTGTCTCACTGAAGCGATACTTCCATAATGAGATTCAGTTCAATTTGATAGAGGAAAATAAGTTCTAACATATTCACATTTGTGCTCAGGAATTTCAATAAGTACTAAGCTATAGAAAACCATTCTTAAAATAAAACAAACTCAGAGAGATCCCACTAATAAAATGAAAAATGGCACCAGGAACCTCCATAGTTTAACACTAGTATCATCTACATTTAGAAATGTATGTGAACCTATTTGAAGTAAAATAATTTATTTTTCCAATAATACTTCTTTCCATGAAAATTAGCTGCACATTTTCTTGGTCTATTTTTTTTTTTTCACAAGAACACACTTGTTTCTTTGCATTGACTTATTGATTAGCTTCCCCCGCTTTCTAGTTTGTCCAAATCAAGGTTTTCTGCTTGTGAGAATGATGGCCAGTTTCATATATTTTTTCCCATTTTTGGTTTTTAGATCAATTTAATGATATCATTAAATACTACTTAAGACTATGAATAGATATTTCATAGTTTAATGGAAAGACTTGAGAATGGAGGTGAATTAGGTTCATGTTGCTTCTCTGCAACATGAATTTTGCACTTAGAAGATAAAATTTAATCTTTTGATCATGGATCACAGTCATCCTGAAGAATTATTATGTGGATTCTGAGACAGTGTAGGTAAGAAATGTGGTGGACAGGGAATGTTCCTTCCCCAAGAAGGCAAAATGTTACAAACTAAACCTGGGAATATTTAATTTTATGTGGAAAAATGGATTTTATTCATATGAATAAATCATGGATCTTGAGAGGAGGATATTATCTTAGGTTAGGGGTAGCCAATGTGATCCTTGTCATCAGCATGGCCTTTCATAGGAGCTGTTCTACTTGCTCTTATTTTCTTTCATATTGGTACTCGAGCTCCAGCAACTCACTTTTCCAATCAAAATCTTATACAGTGATTGTCCAGTTATCAACAGAACTGTGCTGATCCATCAGAGATATGCACCGTAGCCATAATTGATGTCAACTCTTAAGTGTAGCTACTGTACTTCTGAAAAATCTTGGGACTCCCAAGATTCTGAGTCAGAATTCATTTCTGGAAAATCTGTTATGTGTGTCTAAGGAAATATGCTTCAATTGCTACCAATCTAACCCTTGCGTTCTGAAGTTGTCATGTTGAGCCATATCTTTTTTCCAAAATTTAAATTTACACTTTATATTTATTATTTCATTTATTCATTAATTATTCATACATATATATTTTAATTAGAAAATGAGATCATGCCTCCAAATAGCTTGCTTGCAGGTAAGCTTTAGCTTCAACTTATTGATGCATATTGAATAGTAATGTTATGTTTTCAGGAAATAGTTTATTGTTCTTATAATCTAACAACTCAGTTATTATTCCTTTCTGTACCCTGATGTTTTCTGGCATTATCATTAAAGAATAAAGATCTTTAATTGGTATTCTGTCTAAACCAGAGGTAATTTGAGATTTACATGTTAATCACTAATTACTTTAGTAAGTAACCTCAGAAGCACTTTTTAATTGCCCTACTATTTTTCAAACCACTTAACACTTCTCTGATCCAATTAAACATCTGAAATTCTGGTTGTTTATCCTCTTTCCTGAAAATTTCTGCTCTCTGATGTTGTATTTGGAGAGAGCTGTATCCCACTTTTATCTGTATCTCTAACACGTATATGTATCCACCGTCATGTGAAAGCCCACATTTTCATTAATCCCTTAAATGGAGATGTGTTTATCTGCATATGCATCATTTACTGTCATTGGTATCTTCACTCTCACCCTATCTGCTGAACTTTTTCTCTGTGGACATGCATAACCTTAATACATATGAACAATAAACTAAACAAGCCAATAGAAATTTAAAAAATTTATAAGGACCCCATATTACTTACCAATTGACCTCTATCTCATTTCTTTTATAGACTAGATAATTGAAAGACCTCTGTTATCCACTGTCTACTACCTTATCACCCTTTCACTCCACAATGCCACTAATTTACTGAAAGCAGTTTCCCAAATATATTTAACAAAATTTACGTAACAAAACAAAATGACATGATTAGCCCATTATTTTATGCAAAACTCTTTATTTTCATTTCCTTCTTAGACAGTGTTCTCCTCCCTTGGATTTAAGGATGTTATTATCTCCCAGTTTTCATCCCATGAATGCTTCCATACATTATGTACATACAAGGTTCCAAGCCATAGACTTAGTACTTTATTTGCACAATATTGTTTAATTTAAAGAGTAAATTCTATGGCAATTGCAATCTCTGTATTTCAAATGGAAAACTATTTCTTAAACTAGGTAAGTAGCATTTTGATGACACAGCTTAGCAGTAGATTAGGACTCGATGCTAACTTCTGTTTCTCTATCATGCTCACATCCTCTTTGCAGCCACTTCTCAAAGTGACCCTTATCTCCAGTTTCAATCTGGATCCTGTATCTCTCTAAATTCTCCCTCATATACAGGTATGGATACAAGTACCAGTTCTATGATGAACATCAGGCCCATGCATAAGCATTTATTGGAGAAAACCTTGGATGTTTAGGGCATTTCAAACACAACTAGTGTCAAATTGAACTCATTCTGTAACTTATAATCTTGAAATAATTCATCCTGTGTCCTTGATCCTACAAAATTCCTAAACCTTACTTAATTGCCTCCCTCCTTCTCTCTACCTCATCCCACAATACTTCAAGTCTGTTGTCTGAGGCAGTTTTCCAAGTAGCTCAAGGATCCTTTCAATTCTCTTTTATGTAAGTGAAAGGCTCATTGTTTATCACTTTTTTTCTGCAAAAAAATTTGATTCCAGTTCTCAATTAACTTATTAATTATAGAAAAGCCCCTTTCTCCTTGGAGAATTCCATCACCTCATTTGTAAATGAAAAAAAATAAAATTGTATTTGACATATGTATATCATTTTCTCTGTGCCTACAGCCTTCAAGCAAATCAATACATTTAACTTGTAAAATAAGATGGAACTTTTAACTGTCCCATTGAATAGATGAGAAAAATGAGGCCTAATAAGGTAAGTTAATTTTCCATGAACACACAGCTTTTTAAGATAGCTTAGCATTCTATCTAGATGATTTGATTCCACTTCTTGTTTTCAACAGGGACCTGGATGATTCCCAAGATAATATTCTGCAGTTTTGTATAGTATAAATTTCAGAATATTATGCTTTGTAAAGCATAAACTTTAGAGGAAGACATTTATCTGTATATGTTTAGGTCTACTATTTATAAGCTGTGACCTTGGGGAATAACTTTGTTATAAATTCAGTTCTGTCTTTCCTACAAAAGGAAGGTAATGATGCACATTTTATAAAATTTATAGCAGAATATCTAATTAATCTTCCAATATCAGTTTCCTTCTTCTCTCTAATATTGGAATTTTTAGAAAACAGCGACCACTAGAATATTTTTCCCTCAAAATTAGATGTGAGTCCAAGCAAAAATTCACAAAATCAAGATGAAGTGTTATATGGTAGTTTCTAGAAATGTTTCTTTAAAAATTGCTGACACCTAACACATTCCCTTCATCTCTTTTTTTCCTTCATGTGACAGAATGTGGATGTAATAATGGTGGAGGCTGAAGCATTCATTTTAGATGAAGAGTGAATAGACCTTGTGAAGGAGACCATTCTTGTAGAACAAGACACAGACATGCCTATATTATTTTTGTTATTTTGGTCATCTTATGGGATTCATGCTTACATCTATTTTCTTCTACTGATTTTTCCATTGTTTTTCATTGTCCATATCAATGCCTAATAAATAAGACAGCAGACACTCATGTCTGTGTTCTGTAGTTTTCTCTTTTACTTTGAGCTTAAAATATCTACCAAATGCCATGTGTTTGGGTGACAGCCTGATGGCACTGTTGGGTGGTGAAGTGGGTCATTGGGGTAATGCCCTTGGAAGGTCTGGGACATCAGCCCATCCCTCGTCCTCTTTTTCACTTCCTAGACACCTCAATGAGAGCAGCTTTGCTGCACCACATGTTCTCTGCCACAGTCCCAGAGCAACAAGGCAAGTGACCATGGACAGAACACTCTGAAATGAGCCAAAATAAACCTTTTCTTCTTTTAAGTTGTTTATCCCAGGTGTTTAATCACAGGCACAAAAATACCCTCCAAATTCACCATCAAAATGACATGAGTAAACAGAGTGCTTTGGGGTATTTATAGATTCGGTTTATAGTTAGAATTTACATTTTTTTATTTCTAAGTTAAATGCATTTTAGATAATCACAAACTTTGTGAGATTTAATTATTCATAATTGAAATATGTCTTGGTATTATTTTTTCAGAAAAAATATGCAAGATATTTTTACAAATATAAAAGTATAGCTTTGTCTCTTTTTTCAATCTTCAATATTTCAAAAACTGTAAAGACTCTGTCCTTTGGCATCTAGTGCTGTGCTTTGGAAGTTTGTCATCAGTATAATTTTTATCAGCTTTATATGATGTACTCTTTTCTGTGAAACTTTTGGAATTTTTGCTCATTGTTTTTTATTTTCAGCTCTCCTAGACTTACAATTATTCACCAGACATGAGATTTTTCTCACTGTTCCTTGTTGCTTTTTAAATTATTCATGTACTAGTCTCATTTTCCTGTGACCTAGGATGGTCAAGTGGTTTAGAACAAAGTTTCTAGTATCCAGATCTGCCATGTACTAACAGATCAGGGACACACGACCTAAAGTTTTGATGACTCAATTTTCTCACCTGAAGAATGGGGAAAATAAATTGGAGACATGTAACATGATAAAAAAAAGTGAAACAATATTTCTAAAACCTAATTACTTCTCTATACTAAGTGCCTTCCTTTCTTTCTCTTCTAAACTCCTCATACTATGTTTATGCTTTTTCATTTTGTCAGTCTGTTTCTCAAGCACCAATAAAGAGAGAACAGTATAAGGAAATCAGAGGAGAGAAATAAAGCCTTCACAGAAAGATATACTTGGTTTGAATTCTAGAGATAAAGGAGAGATATTTATATGTCTCTTCCCTTATAATGAAAATGCAATTATTTTAATCATAGACAATTGATAACATTTTAATAAAACTTAAAATAATGTGAAATATTAAAGCATATTAAAATAATAAATGTTGGTGAATCCACTTTTATGTATAATAAACCAAAAAATATGGAACATTAAAAATAAATAAAAGTAATGTTTTATTTTATTTTTTCTCTTACTATCATATACCACTACACTCTTAAATTGTACTTAGCTTGAGAATGACATTAATAGGAAGAAACATAATAATTCTTTCAATTTCTCCACTAACAAACATTCAGTCCTCATACACACAGGAGGTATGAGCACACACTTTCCCCAGAACAACAATGTTTTAAATTTCCAGGATTTCTGAAGGACTCTAAGATAACATTTTTCATCCACCAGTTGCCCCATCATACATTATGTCAAAGATGAAGTACTATTATAAAGAGCTTGAGTTACTTCAAACTTTCATAGCATTTGAAATGCACATAATTCAAAGGAGAAAAATAATAAGTAGATTTTTGGTTGAGGTTTATACCATCAATCCCATGATTTTGTTGTCATAGATTACTGAAAGGTAATTAGAGTGGAAAGAAAATATGAATACAAATGAAACAGCTCAATGGATTTGTGAACTTAGACTCTCATGGGAATAAAAATATTAATGTTTTATTGTTTTCTAGTAATAACTTAGTTATTACAAAATTTTTATGGCTCCATGTTCACATTTCATTCTACCACAGTCAACCTGAATCTCATTTTGCTGCAAATGTATAATATCCACCTATCATATCATTCTATTCTCCATAACTACCATAAAACCAATCCATTCACAGTTTACCTTTCATTTTCTAGACTAATCATAGTAATCTTTAATGTGTTTCAGAAACACCTGGAGTACTTATTGAAGGACAGGATATTGGACCTCATCCTGACTTCCTGACATCTGTATTTGCATAGTAACAAGTTACCTGTTGTTGCTGATGCTTCTGGTCTAAGGACCACAATTTGAAATCATTGGTCTAGATTTTAAGATAGTGTTGGGTCTTTAGAAGTCATCAGGGATTTTAATTTTTAGTCAAATATTTACTATAAAACCTGCAATCAAAAGAATTGGTCACATCAGACTTCACATTATCAGATGAGAGATAGTACTTCAATCTAATATTTCTTCAGGTGAACTTATTGCACATCTGTCCTTGTGGCTCAGTCAGTCTTAAGTGTTTCACTAATTTCTGTGTAGACATCCCTTGACTCTTGCCAGATTAACTTTCCCTAAGCCCAGATAAACCTTAAAGGACTTCTCATTATGTACTGAATTAACAGACATAATATATATAAGATTAGAACCTCAGCCCACACACTCACTTGGGGAAGTCTAACTTTCTGCAGTGTCTAGAGTTCAACTTAATATCCATTTTAATCCCTCCTCCATTCAAGTGGATAATAAAAACTCAAAGTCTTGCCATGTGCTGAGCCATCTCAATTGAATCTGAGTTGAGTGTGGCTAACATGTCACACACCCACCATATCAAGGTAGAAGCATCTGTACAGCATTTTTCCACATGACTGATGCTGATATTTACAAAATTCCCACTTGTTCCTCACCTGCTTGGGCAAATAATTCATTGCACAAAATCCATTATTTCAAGGCCTTTTTAGGTACAATGCTTCTCATTATTTTCTGCTTTGCTATTATTGGAGTTAAAGACACTATCCTATTGATCTTGGACGAAAGAAAACTGGGAGGCTGCATCAGGCCCACTGGCCTAAACACAGGGCTTGACAGCCACTTCTGCTCTGTAATATGAGGGCCTAGGTGGCTGCTGATGGATAAGTTCTTGTCCTAATCCTTTGGGAAAGGACTGGACAGTAGGCAGAGCAAAGTCCATCTTTCTCAGAGATCAAAAACCATGTGATAAATTTCTAATTTGGAGCATGGAAAGCACTGGTCTTATTTATCCATGCATTATTTTAGTGAAACCTTGTCTCAAAATAAGAAATAAGGTAGACTAGAGATGTGCCTCCACCGTAGAAAGACTCTAGGTTCAACCCCCAGGACTGAAGCAACTATAACAATAAAAACAACCTCACAGTATGAAGAATGAAAAATACAGTCAATTTGCAATGCATGTGGAAAGAATGGAGCATCTGAGCTTTGCAACTCAAATTCTCAGAAGAGACATTCCGGAGGCTGCACTAAGCTCCCTCACAACAGCATCCAATCCCTTTCATGTCTTCCCTCCTAGGAGTGCATTTCAATCTTCACAAGATTAAAGCAACCTGGAGGTCATGAAGATCAGTGCATAGAGAAATGAGGAGTGGGATTTTCTGTCTTCCTGCTTTTCTATTGATTGATCAACTATTTAAAGTATAGTATTTCTCTTTTTCATCAAAAATATTTTCATCTCACACAGCAAGTCTGTACATTTTAAGAAAATAATAAAAACCATAAATATACTTTAGCAAGGACAGCTATCTCCTGCTATTTGTAATTTCACTAAGTACAGGTGATCAATAATAATATATTCATGTAATACATTGATTTACATTTTTGCAATTTCCTCCCATATTCTTCTTTAGATTTATTAGTATACATGTGTATATATCTGCATACTTGTGTTTATTATATTATACATATAATATTATATATGCATATATAATATCATATAATAATGTCTGTATAAATATGGATATTATAGGATTATATATACATAATATATTCACTACATATAGCTCTTTCTGGTCCTTAGCAGCACATATACCTTATACCTTTTCTTGCTAACATCAAAATACATAAGCCTAAATTTTTTTTCTAGGAGAGAGGAACAGTGGAAGAGAAAGATAGAAAGAATAAATTTTTATTTAGTTTTTCATGTGGCTTTTGTTGCTCCAACACTTCCTTGTATTTGTGGTGCTGGGGTTCGAACCTGCGTCCTTGCCATGCCAGGCAAGTGCCATAACTGCTGAGCCACTGCTCTAGCCCCAAGCCTGAATTTTTTATTTTCTGTTTTCTACTTTCCGCTGACTTTCTGTGAAAAATATGAAGTCTGATGGTTCATTTTCAGTATGTAGTCTTAAGTTTTGCATATAAAAGAAGCATTTTAAGCCAAAGAACCATGAGGCTAGGAGGAAGCCATATTTAAAACTCCCCCAATATTGTGTTCTTACACCCGTAAGTGACACCCAATTCTGGTACCCAGCCTAGGTTTGACTTTCCAACTCTGCCTACGTACTTCCTGTGACCCTGTCTTAGGGCCAGTCTATCTACTTCCCTTGACCCCATCTTCCGGTATCACACCTATGTACTTCCTGGGACCTTAATTCCTGTACCAGCTTGTATACAGTATTGGTCAATCACATAGATTGTACCCCTGAGTTTCTCCAATATGGGTGAAGGGCAGCATTTACGTCTGGCTGAAAATAAATTGTTCAGATTCCCTATGTCAGCACATATTTTCTTCCACCCATTGGTACTAAAGTCTGTCTTGCTTCTGACCACATGCTTGTTTTATCACATGTGGATTATATCTAACAGTAATAATTTCATGAGATGCAATTTAGGATTATGTCATTTTTATTTTATATAATTGCATTTAACACATTTAAAGTACTTCTGTATCAGTGTCTACCCAGTAATATTTTTGAACAAGAATGCCTTGATGCATCATATTAATTTAAATATTAACTGAATAATTGAGCATTTTATATTTAAAAGAATAAAACAATAAAGCAAATAGAAATAGCAAGATAGAATATTTTACATGGTCTTTTTTTTATATGCCATGAAAGCCAAAATAAGAAAAATTATCAGTTTGACTATAAGAAAAATAACAGATTTGATGTAGTAAATTATATGCATAATCACTCTGAATAAAAGATAAAGCAGAGGAAAAAAAGGTTTCATCAATGTGTGTGAACTATAAAATATGTTAACAAATTATCTGATATTTCTTATCTCAAAAGTTAGAGCTTAATTTTCTTCCCCTTGAGTATGGTTTGTACTCAGTGACAGGCTTCTAGTGAATAGAATACAGCAGATGGTGTGGGGTGTGATTGCCAATATTTTCCTATAAGAAGACTGCGATTTCCATCTGGAGTGAGTTCTCATTGTCTCTTGAATCACTCACTCTTGGGGGAAGCCAGCTGCCATGTTATGAGAATATTTGAACAGCTTTTGTAAAAGATCACATGACAAATAACTGAAGTCTTTTGTTCAAGAGTCATCCAGGAATTCAGAGTGTCCAAATCCATGTGAGTAATCTTGAAAATGGATTATTCACCAGCTGAGCCTTCAGAAAAGACTCCAACCCTGATTGGTAATTAGACTGTTTTATCAAAGATCTTGAGACAGAAGCAACAAACTATAAACTACATTTTGTATTTGACTTATAGAAATGTGTGATAAGTAGTGCAATAAGTATTTACTATTTAAGCCATTGATCAGGAGAGTAGTTAGCTACACAGTGATGGATAAATAATATCTTCAATGAAATATTATCAGGAATATCCAAAAGGGGAATTTAATCAAATAACTTTCTCTTTGAAAAACAAAATTTGTTAGAAAATAAGCCTAAGAAATTTGTTCAAGTCCTTATTAATAGAGAATATATAAGTTAAGAGTTACATGGTCTTTAATTTTATTAAGGAATTGTGTTGTTGTACAATCGTGAATGCATATAAATAACGACATGATATGCACTTGATGCTCATCCAGCACCACCCCTCTTTGATTCTTCTATATTTTCCCACATAACAGAAACAATTGACCATACACACACACACATAGACATACACACACACACAAGACTGTGAATTTTCCAGAATTAAATGATTGGATTAGTATTGTTTGGCTTCTTGGCCAGGGGGAAGTATGTTACATTATTGATTGTCTCTGTAAATCTCTCCCTATCCTCACTCCCTCTTCCCTCCCTGAAATCTCTCCCCTCCCCTTTCAATCCCTATATGTCTGTGGTTCCACTAGATTATGTATTGCTAAACCTTTGGATGATCTAGTACAAGAGCTTGACCACTTTTCACCCAAGCCTATATTTTACTCTAGCTCCATAAATGAGGAAAACCATTGAATCTTGAGTCTCTGGATTTGCCTAACTTTGCTCTGCTCAGCATGATTTCTTCCACCTTCACAGGCAATAGCATTATTCATTGTTTATAACAGCTAAGAAGAACTCCATGATAGGTAGGTATATATGATATGTGTGTGTGTGTATACATATATATACTTTATATATATATATTATATATATGTATATGTATATACACACATATATATAATCACAACTTTTGGATACATTCATCCTGTGAGGGGCATCTCAGTTGATTCTATAATTTAGCTGATGTATAGTGAGTTGCTATGAACATTGATTTTTCTGTGTCACTGTAATGTGCTGATTCTAACTTCTCTTAGAAAATACCTAGAAGAGGAATAGCTGGGTCATATGGTAATTCCATCCCCAATTTTTTGAGGAGTCTCCTCACTCTGCTTTCCAGAGTGGCTGGATCTGTCTGAAGTTCCACCAACAGTATGCTAGTGTTCCTATCTCCCCACAACCCCTCCAGCATCTGTTATTGTTTATATCCATCATTTTTGCCAATCTGACTGAGGTGAGGTAAAATCCTAATGTAGTTTTGATTTGCATTTCTCTGGTTACTAGTGATTTAGAACATTTTCTCATCTCTTCATTGGCTTGCTCAATTTCCTCTGTTGAAAGTTTCTATTTAGCTTTTTGACCCATTTATTGATTGGATTATTTGTGTTTTTGATACTAAGATTTTTGAGTTCTTTGTAAATTTTGGATATTAGTCCCCTGTTAGAGGAGTCACAGACCATGATTATCTCCCATTCTGTAAGTTCTCTCTTGACAGTTTTGACCAATTTCTTGGCGGAGCAAAAGCTTTTTAATTTAATGGTATCCCACTCATTAATTTTTGACATTGATTTTTTTTTTCACTTAGGGAGTTGTGCTGAGAAAGTCGTTGCCTACTCCCATATGGTGGAGTGTTGCTTCTAATTTTTCTTCTAGCAGTTGTAAGTTAGTTAGCTTAACTCCTGATCCTTGATCCATTTGATTTGATTTTTGAGCAAGATGAGAGATAAGAATCTAATTTCATCTTCCTGCAAATGCCTGTCCAGTTTGTTCAGCACTATTCGTTGAATAGGCTGTCATTCCTCCATGTTATACTTTGAAACTTTTCATCATATATCAGATGCTTAAAGATTTGTAGGTTTGTCTCAAAGTCTTCTTTTCTATTCCATTTGTCTTTATGCCTATTTTATTACCAGTACCATGCTCTTTTGTTACTATAGATCTATAGTACAGTTTTAGATCTGGTATTGCAAAACCACCTGTTTTGTCTTTCTTACTTGGTTAATATTTTGGCTATTTTGGGTTTCATGTTGTTCCAAATTATTTTGAGAATTGCTTTTTTTTCTATAAATGTAAAGATACAATGGTATCTTTATGGGGGTTGCACTGAATCTGTAAAACATTTTTGGCAGAATGGCTATTTTAATTGTATTAATTCTGCCTAACCAAGAGCATGAAACATATTTCCATCTTCTCAGGTCTTCTTCAACTTCTGTCTTCAATGTTTGATAATTATCATTATAGAGGTCTTTTACTCCCCTTCTTAGATTAATTCTCAAGTATATTTTTGAAGATATTGTGAATGGGATCAATTTTCTGATTTTCTCTTCTACCCTCTCCTATTACCATATAGGAGAGGTAATGATTCATGGGAGTTGATATTGGAGCCTGTCACATTGCTGAATCTGATTATAAGGTCAATCACTTTTGGTATTCCACAAATAGGAACATGTTGTCAGCAAAAAGGAATATTTGGGAACTAGAGAGGTGGCTCGGCGGTTATGGTACTTGCACCGGCATGCACAAACACATGGGTTCAAACCCCAGCACCCACATACACAACCAAGTGTCAGAGCAATGAAATCCATGTGAAAAACCCCAAGCAGCGATCCTGTCCGCATTCAGTGTATTTGTGACAGATGGTTGGGAGTTGACAGGATTGTGGCAAAGTAGGCTTTGGTGATTTGTCTTCTTCTCACCTGCCTCTATAATCAAGATGGTTACTGCCCAATCTCCTCACAGATGGGTGGGAGGATCTGCTCTCTCCTCTTGAGTAGAGAAGCTTTGGAGGTGTCCCAAATTTTGCCCAATGGGATTTCTACATGCACTCGGTCTCTGTGTGGCAGAACAGGTCACATTGTATCAATGAGCATCTCCCATGCTCTCATGTTGCTTGGGGAGCAAATGCAGTGGCAGCTGTGACCAGCTGAGTCTGAGTTAGTTCCTCTTTTCCACTAGCTATACCCAAACCTCCAACTCACTGAAAATCTACCACTCACCAGTGCTGTGTTCAACAGAATCTTTTCCAATACATGCATCTTGCAGGAAGGCAGCTTTCCAGTACTTGTTTAAGTCAAAAAGAGCATCCAGTCACCATATCCATGCAATCCACCTCCTTCTTCAATCTCTTTCTACAAGGTCTTGAAAGATGCAAATGGTCAAAGTTCATATAGGAAAAAATGCACAACCTGAATAACCCTGTATCTATCAATGAAATTTAAGTTATGATAGAGAAAACTTTCTTTAAAGAAAAGTTCATAGGCCTAAAAGTCTTCACTGGTAATTTTGTTATTTGCAGTAAATGTAGGTAACATAAAAGTTATGATTTAACCATTTTTAAGCACACAATTCAGTGGCATTAGGCATATTCACATTGTTGAGGAGCCATCACCAAAATCCTTCTCCAGAGCTTTTATCATATTTCAAAATTCTAACTCCACACGCACAAAACACTATCTCCTTATCCCCACACCTTACCATTCTATTTTCTGCCTCTGTGAATTTTATTATTCAATGACCTTTTACAAGTAGAATCATACACTATTTTTCATGTGACTATCTTATTTCACTTGGCATAATTTCATCAAAGATCATTCTATGTAGTATGTGTCAAAATTGCTTTTCTTTTTAAGGTTGAATAATATCGCATTATATACATACATCCTTTCATTTATCCATCTGTGAATGTGTACTTTATTTGCTTTTACTTTTGTATTGTGAGGGTGGAGGTTCTATGTTAGTCAGCTTTTCATCACTGTGATCAAAATTCCTGACAAAAACAATGCAGAGGGGGAAAAGTTCATTTTTGCTCATTGATTTAGTTTCAGTACATGGTTGGTTGACTTTGTTGATCTGTACCTCACTGAATAGAATAACAACATGGTAGAAGTGCGTGGAAGAGGAAAGTTACTCATCTCAGTTAGGAAATGGAAAGTGAGATTCCATGAACAAAATATAAACCCACAGGCATGCCTCAGTGACCAGCTTCCTCTAACCATACTCTTCCTACCTATAGTAATTCTTTCAAACCAGTATAGTAGTTTTTTTAATTATTAACAATCAAATTGATCACTGCACTGATTGGGTTTCAGCTCTCATAATTGAATCATGAGCTTTTGGGGAATACCATAAGTCCAAACCATAATAGGGGTTTTTATGAATAATTTTGCTATAAATATCAGTATACAAATATCTCTTTGAATTTCAGCTCTCAGTTCTTTTGGGTATCTTCCCAGAAGTGGAATTGCTGGATCATATGGTAATTCCAATTTCAATTGTTTGAGAAATCACCATACTGTTTTCCACAGCAGCTGCACCATTTAGCTTTCCAATGAGAAAGGCAGGAGAGTTCCAAGTTCTCCATTTCCTTAGCAACATTTATTTTCCATTTGTCTTTCTTTGTGGGGATTGAACTTTTTTTCTTTTTTAAATATTAGCCATTGTAATTCATGTGAAATGGTATCTCTTTGGGTGTGTAATTTGTATTTTTCCCAATATGTGTGATACTGTCTTTTCAACTGCTGATTCCCATTTGTAGACCTTTTTTAGAGAAATGTCAATTCACATCCTTTGCTCATTTCCTGTTACTTAGTTGTTATTGTTGAGCTGTAAAATTTCGTTATATTTTGGGAATATTAACCTCATGCCAGATAACGTGATTTGTAAATATTTTCTTCCATTCTATAGGTGGTTGATTCATTCTGTTAATACTATCTTTTGATGCATAAACATTTTAAATTTGAGATCATCAAATTTTCCAGTTTTCTTTTTCTTACCTGTGCTCTGAGAAGCTTTAATTAAAGAAGTCACCATCGAATCTGAAGTTACAAAGCTTTCTCCCAGTCCTTTATACTTGTAATGGTTTAGCACTTACAGTTAGATCTTTACTTCATTTTGAGTTGATTTTTATATGTGATGAAAGATAAGGGTACAGTGCGTTTTGGTCTGTTTGGTGTTTTGTAATTTCACCTCAATTTTTATCAAGATGTTTCCTAATTCTCTTTGTGCTTTCATTTTTCATCCTTTGGTTGTTTGAGTGTTTTGTTTTTTAATTTCCAAATATTTGTGGGCTTTTCTCTTTTCTTTGTGCCATTGGTTTCTTGTTTTATTCTTCTGTAGTCAGAAACGGTACTCTGTGTAATTTAAATATTAAAACTTATCAGGACTTGTTTTGTGACCCAACATATAGTCTGTCTTGAAGAATTTCCATGCATACTTGAGAAAAATGTGTGTTATACTATTGTTGGATAAAGTGTTCTGCTTGTTTCTGTTAGTTTCAATTAGTCTATAATGTTGAAGTTTTCTATTTTTTATTAATCTTCATTCAAATTGTTCTCATTCATAAATTTTAACACATAGTTAAAGGAAAATGATACTAGTAATCCACAAACCCATACAGAAAATTTGAAAATGATAAAATACTTTGGATTAATTCCTTAGTTTGTGAGATGTTCATTAATCTAAAAACAGAAGTAGACAATGATATTTTTAAAAATTCAATATGTTCACCATATTAACAATCTATGAAAAGTAAATGATAATCTAAATAAGAAAAATATTTAGCAAAATTTCTGATCTTAATAAATGGCATAAGCAAAAAATATATAGTTAACATCACTCTTAATAATGAAACTAAATATTTTCATCTAAAGATCAGAAATTATGCCGGGTTATTTACTCTTATCATGGCTCACATATTGCACTTCAGATTTTGCCCATTACAGTAAGTCAAATAAAAAAATAAAATTAAAATAGTCTTTAAAATGGAAAGGAAGAGGTAAAACTATCTTTATTTCCAAACAGTATCTTGTCTACATAGATCATCGGCATAAACTGAAGAAATATACTCAAAGTTGGAAGGAACTTCAGATATATCAATTGAGTTTCTTCAAATCAGTAATAGGAAGTGAAAATAGGAACTTAAATATATCAGTATATACAATCTCAGTTACAAAGGCATTGAAAATATAAATATTTTATATTATATCTTTCATGAATATCTATGCAGAACTTCATAAAATGTTGGCCATGGTTTTGGAAATCATCCCATCACTGCTCAGGGTACTGTTTATAGTTAACCTTAATAATAATAAAATAATAATAAGTAAGTTAATGGAATTTTGTGAATCATTTTATCAAATCATCATAACTGGAAAGGGATGGTTATGGAAATGTTAACACAAGTTCAAATTGAACAATGAGACACCCACTTGGTATCTAGAAAGTTGCAAAAGTGATTGGTGTAAAAAAAAATCCTACACATTTTATGTGAAAGCATTGAGAGAAAAACAACTCAAATATAAGTCAAGAAAAAAATCTGCGTGTCCTAGAGATAGGCTGTACCATAACCCACTTCTGCACTGTTCCAACTTCTCAGCCTCAGTTGCCTCTATTCCCACCATGACTACCTGGTGGGCTTCCTTGAGCTCCATGCAGGTCTCCTCCTGAGCGGTGTGTATCCTGCCACATGTTTTACTGCTTCTCTGTTGGCACTGAGGCATGGAATGCTATAGTCATATCACTGTACATGCAGAGCTCAGAGATGTGTGGCTGCTAACATAAAATGAGGGGCAAAATGGAAATGGAAGACACATCATAAATTATTTCCCCTTTTCCTGGGACAACTCAGTCCATTTCACAGCCTTTTCATGTAGCTGAAAGGGATTAAGCCATCAGTCATCCATGGGATGTTCAATAATAACTCCTGCTTCCACGGATTCTTTCTTACAGCCCTAGAATCACATTTTCTAATTATGTATCACACATAAGTCTTTCTCTAAGGTGCTGTTTTTCAGAGGATGCAGCCTAATAAAGTGTCTGTAATTTATTGTTACATGAAACAAGCCAAGCTTCGTTAGATTATATAGTACACTTCCAACTGTGAAGGAATGCCTAGATAAACACACACACATACACCTCTGCACACTCATGCTGAGAGAGATGCAGAGAGTGAAAGAGATTTAGAGGGAGTCCAAAGGACAGAGGGGAATAGTAAAGATACTGTTGTAGAAATATACATTCACAAATTTTATACTAAACTCATGTATTTTTCTCCAGGAGAATAGGCTACTTTAAGGAGAAATTTAAAAATTGTTAAATATTTCTGTGTATTCAGAATACTTTTGTAAACAGATATATTTGTAAATTAACATAAAGGTAAAAATCCATTTGCCTTAAGTTTCTAGCACAAAAGTGAGTGGAATGAGCTAGAAATTATCATAGAAACTCATGCTAATATATATTCGGATATAATAGTTTAAAGAGATGACAAGGGAAAAGCTATGTCTTGATCATATAGTTTTTCTTGGGAACTAAGCTAAGTAATGTATATTTCTTCTTTCATTTTATTTTTTTCCCACTATGGCTCAGTGGTATCTCAATATCCATTATACAAAATACGAAATCATGTTCAAGATATGTAAAGTGGCAAGTCACAGTTTGTACATAGGAAAGTTGGGCTTTAAACTCAAATGTTTCTGATGCTAAATCCCAATTTCCTTCTTAAGTCTTCTCAGGCCTCATCCCAGGGGAAAGCATCTAGAACTTGAGACATGAGAATAATTCATTCAAATAACTGTGTGAACTAGCATGAAAAGCTCAGATGGTCTGAGAGCAACTTTGGGAATTAGGATATTAGTGTTTTATTCCTCAGGGCATTCTTATTTTTGTAACCTTGAACAACACATGTGCCAACCGGCTGTTAGCTTCCTCACCTGTGAAATTAGTTGATTGACCTAGATGTTCTCTAAGCAAAATATCTCTGACTCCACAGTTATGATTCTGTGTCTATTGAGCAAAATTATCACATAACTTATTGGCCATATGGATGCAAGGGCTGTAAAAACTCTTTGTCAAAATTCATGATAGGAAGTTCAAATTCAATTAACATTATACTTTTCTGCATTGATAAGGAAGGTGAGTCCTGATTGATGAGCTCACAAAAAGAAATCTGAAGAAAGAAAAATTATCAAATCAAATCAAGTTGAAGCGATAAAAGTAAAAAAAAAAACAAAAAACAAAAAAAAGCCACCACCCCAGAGCTTTGGTCATGATTAAGGGAAACATTGAGAGAAGACATATCAAGATAACATGCTTTGTGTATTTTTTACCAACTAGGTTTTATTATTCCTTTTCTCTGAAAACCTTGAATTATTTTCTACTCTCACACTTATCTGAAAAAACAATCAAAATTAAAACATTCCTTCAAGATGCCAAGGGAACAAATTAACTATTTCCTTCTGCATTTGTGTTTTATATGATTGCAAGCCATTCTTTGATTCTCTCTCAGGCAGTACACTTCAGTGGGAGGTGTGTGTAAATGAAATAGAGAATGGGAGAATTCACTCTGCTTTCAAATGAAGCCCTTGCCCTGGTGACAGGCAGCGTGGCTCCTGCCTGGATGACTTCAGCCAGTCTTATTCTTTATGTGATTTCCATGATTGCTTTTCCATGAGTAGGCACCTGGGAATGTAATAGTTACTGTGTACACATTTTGAAAAGGTAAGTACACCTTTACATAATCATTACTCTAAGTACAAATTAACATAATATATTTAATTAATAAACTAATTTATGTTGCACCAGAATAAGGAAAAAATAAAGTGATTAATAAATTCAACAAGCATATGTTGTAATCCACTATGCACCAGGGACCATAAATTTCAACCCAGAATTGAAAAACAACTTTCCTTATCATTAAATTGTCGCCACTGCAGCCTGGAAAGAATATACAGAAATAACCACTAACAATACAAAGAGAGGTGCTCAACAGAAGACTGACTTTCCATATACCAGGGATTAGGGAGACATAAAGTTATGTTTTTTTTTTAACTGACTGTAATAAAGTGAATTAAGTTCCTCCCTATTCTAGATTGGGAGAGCATTCCAAATCATTTTGAAGAAAAGATTGTGAGGATTTTTTTTTTTCTCAGAACAATACACAGTCTGCAGCCAGCTGGAGAAGAGGTGGTTTTTGTGACAAGATTTTAGGGCTGTTTGGTGAACCAAGCCTTGAACATACATTCTTCTTGCCAAATCAAAGAGTCTGGCCTTTTCTTGAGAGCTTTGAGAGCCATTTGAGTTTTCCAAGGAATGATTGTAATTTAATTTTCATTTGAGGATGACTTTGCAGGCAATGCCAAAGGAGCTAGGAGATTAGAAAGAACAAAGGCTTAGGAAACTAGCAAAGAAAAAGTTTACATTTAAATTTTGATTCCACTAATTTCATAAAGGTCTCTAAGCATAGCACTGAGTAAATCAGTGCCTTAAAATGGGAGCAATAACCATTTTCAACGTGGAAACACACACACACACACACACACACACACACACACACACACAATGCAGCATGCCTTTGCATGGTGTTGGTTATGCTGTGTAACTGTTTGCAGCTTTTCCTTTGAAGGAGCTTCAGATAGTTCAACCACTAGATAGCAGGAAATGGATCAAGCAGCTGTAGCCATCACAAGGGGGGCAGTGTGCAAGCTAGGTCTTGTTCAGCTCAGATCCCCAGCGCCTGGGTATGCTTCTGTCCTTTGCAGCTGGGACTCCTGCCAGGTTTACTGCTGCTGGCTAGCTCACTCCTTGCATGGCTGAGCATTCAGCCAGGAGAGGATGATTGTCCCCTAAGGCTCTGCCTCTTCTCATTTCATCACATTATGCAACCCCTCCTTGGCCATAAACACTGGCAATGTTCAGCCTGCCCATTCCTCTTCCCCAGCAGTCCCCTCCGCCATCTACTAAATGCCTGTAGCTATTATTTAAAATCCTCATCTTCCTTGCTTGCTTTTGCGCACAGGAAAATATACTCTAGCTTTCATTTGTTTGTCTGCATGTGGTCAAGAAGTGTTTAAAAATTAAAAAAAAAAAAAAAAACCCAGCATTTGATGAATGTTTACTGATA
>PVKS010017324.1:0-42244 GCA_004027875.1 Aplodontia rufa
CCACATAGAAACCTGACCAACGACAAACAGGATTGTGGCAGTTTTTTTGTGTGTGCTCCATAGGAGCAGGCAGAAAAAGGGATGGCATTTCAAACATGAATAGTCTCACATCAACATCAGCTATCCCAAAACATGGTAACCAAAACATGTAAAACCCAAAACTTTGTTTAAGTAGAAACTATCTATAAATTTTGGGGCATTAAGGGGTAAGTTCAGTCCCCATCTTCCTTCCCTCAATACTCCCCGCCCACATCACCTTTATATAACTGACAAAAGGAGTAATTACCTTTGAAATGATGTAATAGCAACTGCACTTTTTGCTCATGTTCCTTTTGCTGGAGAGTCAGTCTCCGGTCACACTGCAATTTCAGATGTTCCAGTGCAGATTCCAACTCACGAACCATATTATCCCGTTCCAGAATCTTCATTTTAATTTCTTCATTCTGTAACTGTTGTTTTCGTTCAGCTTCTCGCAAATTAACCACCTAGCAATGACAATTTTTAAAAGTATGTATTAGCTTAAAACAATAGAGTAATCTACTTTTCTTGTTCTACATAAAGATGAGCTACTTTCATCTCCATAGTACAAGTACTTCCTGAAAGGTATTGGGTCCCTAGGCAACTGCTTTATAATATACCCACAAAACAACCTAACAATCTTTTAAATTTGTTGGAATTCTGAGTTGCTAACACTTTTATTTTCAATACAATGTTGCTCTAAGAATCACCCCTTCAAAACTTTTTAATTCCTGCTTTAACCCCAAAATGGATATTATAAATAAGTGACAGAATTCTTAAACTACAAACACAGAGGTTCAATTTCAGGTCTTGCATTGTATTTGTTGGGTTCTTTGTTGATATGAAGTGAAAATGCTTCAGATACAATGTCAATGTCACAGAACTTGTCAATAATCCAATGACCTCCATTCTAGAACAATGCTCATTTCTACAAAGCGTTTTTAGGATCAGAAAACTGACCAACCTCAGCTAGAATATCTTGGAGTAAGAACTATTGCATTAAGCATAGCCTAGAACAGTCCTCTACCATTTTCCTGCCCTCTAAACACACAAAAATAGAAGGTACTCTCATTAATAATAGTAATTTGCTAATGACAGTGATGATCCAAGAGGAGAATGTATATAACACTTTCATTTGTTTTTTCATCTTTATTTCATACAATGGAAAATTTTTAAAACTTCAATGTTTTACGTTCAACTGTGATAGACAGTAACTGAACGTATTTTTCAGAGACAAGAGTTCTCTAGTTGCTTAATAAATCATAACACACACACATACATAATTTTTTGGTAATTCTAGGGATTGAACCCAGGGTCTTGTACATGCTAGGCAAGTGCTCTACCACTGAGATACAGCCTCCAGCCCTGTAACATATATCTTAAATGGAAAAGATACTAGAGAAATGATGTATATGGTTCTGAATGCTATGAAATATCTCTGGATCAGTAAACTGTACAATTTTATAAACTAAAATATTTTAATTGATTAAGCACACTCAAGATTAATAAAAGCTATTATTTTCTTTGCTTCTGGATGCACCACTTCATCTCCATTTCAACTCGCACATTATGATGAGAAAGCACAAATTTACCCTGCCCTATGGCAATGAAGGAATCAAAACTTGGAGAGTACCTGATTTTTCAGGAATGCTGTATACATCTAAATCCAGAACCAAGAAATAATAAGCAAGTTTGGTTTTTAAAAACCTTTATCAGGGCTGGAGTGGTGGCTTGGCGGTTACAGCGCTTGCCCAGCATGTGCGAGTACACGTTCAAACCCCAGCACCATGTACACAACAAAGTCTTGGAGCAACAAAAGCTGGATGAAAAACTAAATAAAAATTCTCTCTCTCTCTCTCTCTCCCTCTCTCACTGTCCCTCTCTTAAACAAAAAACAAAACAAAAAAAAAAACCTTTATCAAAAAGGCCTTCTATTGAAAGGCCCTACAAGTGTAAGTACAATGTGGATAATCACAAGGTTTCAGATGACAACATTCAGTACTAAAAAGAGAAATCATGCTTAAATTTGTAGTTACACCATCCAATCTTTCAGTCTTTCAATTTCCTTAAAAATTCAACATAAATATGGAGAGTATCTTGACCTCTCCTGAGAAGATATAAACAAACCTTATTAAAATATCTGAAAAGAATGGCTCTAATCTCAACAGGATTCAGGCAAGTTAATTTTTCCAAGACATTTGCTTCACTATGAGAGAGATTTTGGAGTGATGCTCTAAGCAAATTCTGGCGACTCTGGATACTTTCATTCTTGTATTCAATTGCAGCTTCCAAAGCTTCAATCCCTTCTTCAAGTTGGAAAAGAACATGCTCTTCCTAGATATAATAAAACAGAAATCACTCATTTAAAATGAAATAGTAAAACCTAGACTTTGTCATATACTCAGATCTTATTATGCCATTTGAGTTAAACAGACATTACCACTTTTACTATACTTTAATAGTGTTTGAATTCTGCTGTACAGTTCAGAGTGAGAAAGTTTTGTGTGTATGTGTGTGTAAAACATACAATCATTGATTCTTCACAATAAACCTTGTTTAATAAAATGGATGAGACAGAATTTAGGTGAGTTCTGTAATATTCCAAGGTCATACAACAAATGCTAATTACCTAATCCAAAGAATATGCTGGAAAGCCTCAGTCCACAAAATTAGTAAATAGCATCATTTCTCTACACAATTCCTAAAGTTCATTTTTATATATATTTTCACTGGTAAGATGGAAAGATCCCTGTTATCCCTCCAATAACCTATCAAAAGAATATATTGCTAGGAGAGAAATACAAAATGTATTTAGAATATGTTATTAAGAACTAGAAATCAGGTGGGATTTAGCTCAGTGGTACAGCACTTGCCTAACATGTACAAGGCCCTAGGTTCAATCCTCAGTTCTGAAAAAGAACTAGGAATAATAGGATAGTCTTTAGAGGAAAATGAAAGTATGGCTTAACAAAAGTATTTGATTTAAGGACATGAAATAGTTCATAAGATGCCTAGAGTATACTTGTTGTGCAAGTCACTTGAAGTAAGTTCCATGAGGGCAGACTGTCCCATCCATACTCATATCCTTACTGTTAACATAATACCTATTATATAGTTTAAACTCAGGAAGTATTTTTTGAATGAGTTAATGAAAGGAGAGGAAAAAGATATATTTTCACATGTCTCTGGCTATTTTTCTCTACTTCTCCCCTCAGCATCCCAAAGGAAAACAATGTGAATATTTCTGGTCTACCTAAAGAACAGAACTTCATTTTTGGAAATTCAAGAAACAGGTATGTAATAACCTAGTCTAGTGGGAGATTGAAAAATAATATAAGCTATTTTAGAAAAACTTCTGGAGAAAAATTTCTATATCCATCCTGTTTCTTGGAATAGTCACTAATCATCAGGAATTCGATGATTTCATAATTGCCCCAAAAGGAACAATATTCACCTTTTTTAAGATGGAAAAAATTTAAATAATGAAAGGTACTTATGTACCTTTTAGAAACCAGGAACTAAGAGTGAATTGTCATAAAAAAAAAAAAAGAGAGAATTTGACTTTTGAATTCATACTGTGATTATATTTTACCAAATACAAACATGAAAAGAGCTTGCCCTTATACATACCTGAGGACAATCAATATAAATTTAGTTTCTAGTTTTGGACCTAAGTTAAGGAAGTGTGGAGATCACATAAAGTAGTATGACTACAAAACTGAGAGAATAGCCCACTCTAGTAAGCCCGAGCATATAAGTATGGGTGGTTTCCTCTAACTCAGTAAATGGGTAGATTGGTTGACAAATGGGAAACTGACCTAAGATGAAAAATTTGCCACAATACTAATTACAAAAAAATGAAGAGCTGACTTCATTTTACTTAGTACACTGCTTTTCAAACTTTAATGAACACTGAGAAGCCTGTTACAATTCAGACTCTGATTCAGCAGCTCTGGGTGTGGCCTGAAGATCTGCACTTCAAAGAAGCTTCCCCCAGGTGATACTGTTGCTGCTAGTCCAGAGAAAAGCAGTAAAGACCTAAAGTATTGGTCTGTAAACATTCTGGATCACGCATCTCTATCAGCACAGAACAAAACAAAAAGCTAACAAAAACTTTTGAGTAAGCACTGCATGTATGTATCTTTCTTCATAAATTAAATGTTCTAAGCATAAAACATGGACTTCAATGTTTAAAATATTAAATAAACATAATAGTAGTAATATTTTCTTCCTGTATCCCATTTACTAGGCAACAGCTCTCTACTATTAAAAAACTGGACTTTATCCTATTATCTGAGGCAATGTGGATGGAAATAAAAGAGATTAAGTGAAATAAACCAAGCACAGAAAGATGAATACTGAATGTTTACACTCATTTGTGGAAGCTGAAAAATTGATCATGTAAGTGTAGAGAGTATAAGACCAGTCACTATACGCTAGGAAGGGTAGATAGGATAGAGTTGGCTAACAAGTACCAAAATACAGTAAGATGGGGGAATTAGTTCTAATTTTCCTTAGTACAGTATGATAACTAGTCTACAATTCATTATTCATTTGAAAATAACTAAAGAAGAGATATGATAATATTTGAGGAGATGTAAATGCTAATTACCCTGGATCTGATTCATTGCACATTGAATTCATGTACTTAATTATAATACTATTTGCATAAATAAGAATAAGTACATATCAAATAAAAAAGAAAACTAGAGTTCAAATATTCTTTTTTCAAAATTTTAGCTTCTGGATTTCATCAAAAAGAAAAAAAGGAAGTGATCTATCTATCTTTAGTAAATGGTTCAGTAATCCTCTATTAGTACAATGATTTAAAGTCTATCACTTCCTATAAAGTAATACAATTAGTAAAAACATTTAATCTATTGCAGAAAGAGAAAATAATTTTAAGCAAGTTTAAAGGCATCAAGATAGCAAACCATTCCACCTAGATTTTACTAATGTCTTGAGTCATTTTAGAATCTTGTGTTTTTAGTGATCAGCTATTGGCAAATCTATTTGGGAATATTAATCTTGATTTCCAAATAGTTGTGAGAGCAGAGCTAACTTCAGAGCTACATTAAGAACCAACCATGTGAGGGAAGGGTGAACAGGCACTCACAAGACTAAATGGAACCCCAACAATTGTGGGATTCCATTCCCTCAAACTAATCTAGAGTGGCTGCTAATTAGGTATTATGCTTGGTACTCTATTTTGTTTTTAAGAGAGAAGTACAGGACAGAGAGAGACAAAGAGAATCAATTTTATTTAGTTTTTCCACATGGCTTTCGTTGCTCTGACACTAAGTTGTGTACGTGGGTGCGGGGGTTTGAACCCATGTACTTGATCATGCGGGGAAAGCGCCATAACCGCCGAGTCACTGCTTCAGCCCCTTGGTGCTCTATTTTTCACCATAGATTTTAGTTACAGAATTTCACATGAAATAGATGCCTCACTGTATCTTTTTTCTTCTTTCTTTCTTTTTTGGTACTAGGAATTGAACCCAGCAGCACTTAACCACTGAGCCATATTCCCATCCCTTTTTATGTTTTATTTTGAGACATTAGGGACCTGCTAAACTGCTGAGGCTGGCCTTGAACTTGTGAGCCTCCTGCCTCAGCCTCCCAAGTACCTGGGATTACAAATGTGCTCTACTGCATCCAGCCTCAATGTTTCTTGATAATGGACCTCTTCCTTCTGCAAACAAAATTTGCTCATTCTTAAATCTATGTCTTATTTAACAATGTTCTGTCTAAACTGGCCTTCTTTCTTATAATGCATAGTACATGTCATGTTTCTCATAATCCGGCTCAAGATCCACCAAGACTTGCCTTGATGTATCTTCTCACAAACCATCACTGCACTATTTTGTATAAATAATGTAATAAAGATAGCTTAACTACATTGTCCATAATATACTTTTTTATGTTCTTGGAGTTTAACATTTTCTCATATCTCTACTTACTTCTGAAGAGTTTTCTTGTATCTCTATCTTCATATGAATTTCTCAAGGTAAGTATGTTACTTTCTACTTTTCTTATTTCCTCCTTAAGGCCTATTAACAGTCATGGGCTGGCAAAATTCCTTAAATACTTAACGTTTTGCTGCCCACTTTGCTCTCCCAACTTTCAATCTATATGCTTGGGGCTCCAATTTAACAGCTTGGGAGGATGGCCAGGTTCTATGAGCTTTTGCAAGGTAAGTTATAAAAAAGGGCAATAGAAGTAGATAAGGTTCCTTCAGCTGCACTTAGTTCCCAAACTAGTTAATGTTCAATTCTTTGCATCACTTCAGTGAACAATCTAATTTCAAGCTGCCCTTTCTCCTGTTTCTTCTTCACTAGCCCCTTAACTTCCTCTCTTTTGCCCCTATCTAAAACACAACAAAAGTCAGCAAAGCATGTGATTTCTAGCAACTCGTCATCTTCTAGTAATTTTATCTTGCTTTGGTAATGATAGGACATGAACAATAAAAACTGCAGAGAAAATTCAGGCTCAAAAATTAAAAATTCACCTCTGTCTGATAAAGTAAGGTATAGAAATCATACCAACTGAAATAAATTTTTTTAAAAATGATGGAAGTCTGGCAGGGTGTGGCTATGGCACATGCCTGTAATACCAACTACTTGGGAAGCTGAGGCTGAGGAAGATCACAAGTTTGAGGCCAGCCTTAGTTAGACCTTTTTTAAAAAAATTTAAAAAAGGGGTGGGAATGTAATTGAATGATAAAAATGCCCCTGGGCTCAATTGGCACAGAATTCTTAAAAATAATAATAAATAAAATAAAAAGACATAGTCTGGGACAATTTGATAGTCAATGAATGAATCATCTTTTACATAATTAAAAAAAATAAAGGTGAGGGCTGAAGCAGTTGCTCAGTGGTTATAGCACTTGTCTAGAATGTGCAAGAACCTGGGTTCAAATCCCAGCACCACATACACAACTAAGTGTCAGAAAAACAAAACTCAGATGAAAACATAAAAACAAAGTTGATTCTCTTTCTCTTTAAATCAATAAGTAAATAAAAGTGAGAAAAGCCATATGTTCTCCTAAATGAAAACTATAACAAAAGATACTTTGCTAGGATTTGAATTTTGTATGTCTATTTGTTCAGACATAGTGTAGAATATGCTCCCAAACATCAGTCCTTTCTCAACCAAGCTTCCATGGAAAATATTAACCCTTTTGTTTTCATTTTTAAAAAATTTTTATTGGTGCATTATAATTATATACATAATAGTGAGATTCATTGTTACATACCTGTAAGAATTAACCCTTTATGAGCTACTATCATTAAGATATATAGAGGGAAGCTAGGTGCCCTTCTTGAGGCATTAAGAGTACCTCAAATAATGTTCTGTGTCCTGTGATTTCAGATGAAAATCCCCAATTGAGAAAGTCACACTCAAGGAAAGCATCAGTTTCCTAATGCCTGGCAATGCAAGGAAGGGGCACATGCATGGAACACTATATAAGGACATCTGTCTCTAGTCAAGCATGGTTTATGGTGCCAAAAAGAAGCCAGGTGAACTCATTACAGCTGACAAAATCTCAAGGAAGCAAAGTTTACCAGATTCATCATTTTTATGACAGTGTGACAGAGACCAAGGAAATCACCCAAGTCATTCAGCATCGTACAGCACTTCCAATTCCAAAGAATACTGACTTACTTCGGGTGACAGCACTCTACCATTTTTAAGTTTTTCATCCACACTGTTTCTTCGACTCTGAAGCTGATCCTTTTCTTTCTGGAGGGCTTGAACTTGTTCTGAAATCTTTATTTTCTCCTCAGCTGAGCTGCTGTGGAGCTGCTCACTCTTTTCACATAACTCTTGATCCAACAAGTTCAGGCGAGTTGATATTTTCAAACTATCTGTGTTTAAGGCCTAAAACGGACACAACCCACCAGATAACCCAAAAGAAGTTACTAGAAATCCAGACTACTTATAAAGTAGGAAAAACATAGAAAAATTACTAAATAAATGCATTTTTAGCTTTTACATTATTATTTTCTCCCATGAATTTTCCTTTGGAGGGTCATTATCTAAAATCTTAAGTTGAACGATTTTTTTAAAAAGAAATAAATGAATTTACTACCAAGAATGCCTTGGCTAGGTTTTAACAGGTAATATTTTTCTTTTTTAATATTTTCTAAACTGAACTTTCCTTCCTTGGCCTGTTAAATTGTAGAATTGCTACAATGTCTTAAGAGATTGAGATTCGGTATGTTTATACATACAGTTTGTTTTTACTTTTATTTCATTCTGGTTAGAAGATATGTAGAAATCTGATTAAATTTATGAAGATGTTCACTATATCTTAATTCAAGATAACTTAAAATATTTTATCACAGTAATTATACATATATATATATTTTTTTGCCATATGGTTTATAACATAATATATACTATCATAAAATTTTTCAATTTAATTTTCCCAACCTTTACCAAGTCCCACTCCCCAGAAACAGCCTCCTTCAACCCTTTTTAGCAGTTTCTTCTGATGTTTATGTCCATATTTCTAAATAACATTATCAATTTTAGCTAATGTCTGCTGTCTGTATATTAAGGGATTAAAGACTTAACATTCTTCTTCCCTTTTTTTTTTTTTAGAGAATCAACTTTTATTTATATTTTCATCTGGCCTTTGTTTTTCCAACACTCAGTTGTGTACGTGGTGCTGTGGTTTGAACCTGGGTCCTTGCATATGCCAGGCAAGCATTCCAATTGCTGAGCCACTGTTCCAGCCCCAGCCCCAAGACTTAACATTCTTATGCTTCCTCTTCTCTATCTCTATTTCTCTAACGTAAGTTACATTACAGCTTTCAGTTAAATCCATATTTGTTTACCTCTTTATGACTTTGTGGATATCAGTTCATTGCTGAATTAATATTAAAATGATCATACTTCTATTTGATACAATATTTTGTATATTATAACTAATTCTTCTCCAGTAAAGGTGTAAAATTCTCTATATACTCTTCATTTGTTCAAATTTAACAGGAAATCTTTTCAGTCCATTCTTTTCTGGAAACATTTTGCTTGGGGCCTCCATACTCCTGACCTCCTGCTGGGAAATATACTACCAGCATTTGGGGATCCAAGGTAGGGATCAGTAAATGAATGTCTCAGAATTTATAAGTATACTTGCATTTATTCCCTGTATGGAATATTATGATTGATCCTGACCCTCTGCTGTGCCTGGTTCAATCTCAAAAAAAAAAAAAAAAAAAAAAAATCTTGTCCCAGGGTAAAAAAAGAATTTTTTCCTGACTAAGCCTGTTTCTATAGTATGCCTTACTTTTGCCTTCTGAAAATCAGCCCATTCATTTCTTAGTCTTTTTTATGTTTAATGTGAATTATATCTCACTATTGGTTTTTATTTGTTTGTTTTTATTACCAGGGATTGAACCCAGGGGCACTTAACTGTTGAGTCACATCTCTAGCCCCAAAAGTTGTTATTTTTTAAAAAGCTAAAGCTAAAGCCTTGGCCCTCATTTGTGCTTCTCTATGTGGTTGGATTGTAACATCTGTTCTACTAAATCAATAACCACTCATCTATTTGCTTCCCATCTCATAGACTTATTTTTTTTGGTAATCTTTGTTCTCTGATACTTCTCTACCCTACTCCCTTTACAGCTATTTTCTGAATAATACCTTTAATGAAATATAATTCACATGTCATACCATTCATCTATTTGAAGTATACGGATGGGTTTTAGTAAATTCACAAAGTTTTGCAACCACAATCAATTTTAGAACATTTTCATTATCACCTCCTTCAAAAGAAACTCCCCTATCCCTTACCAGTCTAGGAAACCAATATTCTACTTTCTATCTCTATAATTGCCTATTCTGGATAATTGTGGTGGTCTATTGTGACTGGCTTATTTCAAGGCTCATTCATGTTATAGCTGGGATCAGTGCTTTATTACTTTTAATTGCCAAATAATATTCCACTGTATGAATAGATCACAGATTGCTTATCCACTCATCAAATGATAAACACATCTGTATTGCTTTTTCATTTTTTAGCTATTATGAATAATGTTACTATGAACATTCATGTTTAAGCTTTTGTATGGACACACTTTCATTTCTCTTGGCTATAGACCCAGGAGTGGAATTTATGGGTCACATGATACCTCTAAGTTTAACTTTTGACGAACTACAAGTTGATTATGGGAGTGGAATTTATGGGTCACATGGTACCTCTCTGTTTAACTTTTGAGGATCTACAAGTTGATTATCCATCACATAGTACCTGCACCAATGTACAATAATACCACCAGCATTGGATGACCTACTTTGAGTTAAATTTGTGTAGAATGTGAACATATTCCCTTTCTGTCATTTTAGTGGGGTCATATGCATGCGTTCAGTCCACCATGTTCCTTGTATGAAATGCATACAATCAAGTCTAATCTATTTCTCAAGCACTAGAAAAGATAGTCTTTTTATTCCTTTTGTTCAGAAAATAGCCCAGCAGAATAATAGCCACAAGCGTTCTTCTGTTTCATTAAAACAAATTTTTTTTTTTTAAAGAGAGAGGGACAGTGAGAGAGACAGAGAAAGAGAGAAACAACTTTATTTAGTTTTTCACATGGCCTTGGTTGCTCCAACACTCAGTTGTGTACGTGGTGCTGGGGTTTGAACCCGGGTCCTTGTGCTTGCCAGGCAAGCACCGAAACCGCTGAGCCACCGCTCCAGCCCTCATTAAAACAATTTTCAAAAAATCAATTTTGCTTTGCTTTATTGTGACTTTCATTCATTTATACTTCCTACTTATCTCAGTATGTTTTTGCTTTCTAAATTTTACATCTCAATGAAAACAGAAAACATATTTTCATTAATTTTTCTGTGTTATGAAGTAAACTTATTTTGGGGAAAAATTTCTTTCTCCTTTTTACATTTTCCTCTTCTTTTGTGGCACAGAACATATCACAAAGATCCAGGTAATTTTCTTCTATTACTCAACTGAGATTATAATTTATTAATCTTTTGCTATTATTTTCACATTTTGAGGGATAGCTTTTAAAACTTGACCCTGACAGCCAGTTTTTAGCAAGTTACTTGGATATCAGCAAGCAAGCTAGGTGGAGGAGCCACTCCTGTGTTGAGTGGCCTGAGAAAACAGCTATTTCAACATAGACTGTGAAATGGAGCACAAAGCAGAGGTAAGTACAGGTCCACATTGTTAAAGCAATGTGGAAAGCTTAAACACTAAAATCAACCCATATCCTAGAGGTCTAGATGCGCACTGAAGGACAGGTAACTGATCCTCTGTTTCAGGAATCAATGCGTAGACTGACCCCAGACTCAATACTCATTAGAAGTAAAGGTCTTCTTCAGGTCTGCGAAAAACACCTTTATTTCATTTCATTTATTTAGAGAGAGAGAGCGAGAATTTTCAAAATTTTTTTCATCTGGTTTTCGTTTGTCCTCCACTTAGTTGTGTATGTTGTGCTAGGGATCTACTGCTAAGCCACCTCTCCAACCCCAAAACACATTTATTTTTAAATGCTGTTGTTGAAAATATGTATAGATAGGTTCAAAAAAATAGCTTCTGGTTCTTCTGCTTCCTTCACAATCATAAAATCCAAATTCTGCAGGAAAAATTTCTGTAAAGAGTCTCAAAATCTTTATAAATTAAAAAATATATATAAATCTTCATTATACAAAATCATCTTTCTTTTATAGGAACCCTGTAAACCCCTAACTTTGGGTAGTAGTGAAAACTAGAGATTTCAAATAGTACAACTTATTTAAAACACCCACTGAATTTACTAACAAAGATGACCAGGGGTTGGGAGGAGGGAAAGTAGAGAGTTATTACTTAATGGTTAGAGAATTGCTATTTGGGGGAATTAAAAAGCTTTGGAAATAGTGGCGATGGTCCTACAACATTGTGAATATAATTAATGCCACTGAATTATATACTTAAAAACAGTTAAAATGATAAATTTATGTTTGATATTATTTTACCACAATAAAAAGTTAATTAAAAAATCATACTTTCAAATAACATTGAACATTTTACTCCAAAATTGCAATAGATTTTGGTGAAGGTCATTTGATAAGTAGTAATAAACAGAATTTGCTGAAAATAAGAATAATTTATTTCAGTTTCCAACTTCACAATAGTATGATTTACCTCTTAGAAAAAAAAGAACCCTAGAAGCAGAATCAAATAAGAAATTAAAATAGAATACCTGACTAGATCTCAACTTCTTATTTTCCAGGAGGGTCTTCTCCTGTAATAGGGCCTCCTTCTTAGAAACTATGGCCTCACGTTTCTTTAAGTCTTCTTCCAACTCTTCTAATACTTGCCGTTGGTTCAGAACTTTCTCTACTTCTTCATCTAACCATTTCTTTTGTTCATCCAAATTCTACATTGAAATTATAAATAAATACTATCATTTGTTTTTCTTTTTGCCATAAAAATCTTACAGTAAAAATATAATTTCAGATTTGCGGAAATGTATATTTATGACTTCAGTGAGAATGACGCATATTCTTGTCTAAAACCCTAAGAAGCAAGTGGTTCTAGTTAACATGTTGCTGTGCTTTTGTTATTGTTGTTGTTGTTTTTGTTGTTTTAAAGAGAGAAGGATAGAGAGAGGGAGAGAAAGAGAATCAATTTTAATTTAGTTTTTCATGTGGCTTTTGTTGCTCTGACACTTCATTGTATATGTGGTGCTGGGATTCAAACCTGTGTCCCCAAACATGCCAGACAAGCACTGAAACTACGTAACCACCACGCCAGCCCCAGCTGTATTGTTTTATGAGAAATTAAAATTTATTCTCCACCGTATGTTTAAAAGTCTGGAATGACTTAGTCTGTCAACGAACAGGCTGACAGTATCCATTACCTGTATTAAGAACATACTGGGAGGGCTGGAGAGGTGGCACAGCAGTACAGTGCTTGCCTACCATGCACAAGGACCCAGGTTTAAACCCTAGTACCACATATACAACTAAGTACTGGAAAAACAAAAATGAGATTAAAAAAATAAATGAAATTGACTCTCTCTTTCTACACACACACACACACACACACACACACACACAAAGATGGTGGTACACACCTATAATTCCAGTGACTTGGGAGACAGGAGGACTGCAAGTTTGAGACCAACCTCAGCAACTTAAATGGACCCCATCTTAAAATAAAATTAAAAAAATGGGCTGGGGATGTAGCTCAGTGGTAAAAATGACCCTTGGTTCAATCCCCAGTACCACCAAAAACAAAAGGAAATAGTAAAAAAAATCCATACTAGGAATCTAGTACATATAGAGGTGTGTATATATATATATATATATCCATCATAATGAGTGTGAAAGATGAGTAAAAAATCCTTTGGAAGTTCCATTCCAATAGGAGAAAAAACAAAAAGTTACAATTGAAGACATTTCTGGATGGGAAGTAGTAAGGGGGAATACATCCATTCCCTAAATGGCACTATTAAAACATAATATATCAAATTTAGAAAAAGAGAATAAATTAATATGGAATTTGCATTGAATGTAATTATAATTCTAAAGTACACTATTTTTCTTAAATAAAATTTTCAGTTTCCTTGATCTTTGAAACTAACTCATGAATTATGAGTTTTTATTTTTAAAATGTGGCACTGAAATAATAGCTCTTTATATATTATATATAACATGCATACAAAGTGGCACTGTTTAAATGTAAAGCTCCGATTTTTTGAAATACAACTGACTATAGTGAGACTAAATCTAGGGAACATGGATTTCATGTTTATATTTCACAACAATCAAACCCCATTTCTATTGAAGTAAGAATATATCACATTTCTGGTGGAGGAAATAATTTTAATAACAAGTTTCAGAAGAAATATTAGAAATTTTGTGCCCAAGTGGCAAAAAATCTAGTATTTGAAAATTTTATTCAAAGTCCACCGCTTTTTGCCTCTATTTAGATAATCATCAAAATTGAAGAGAAGCCGGGTATGGTAGCGCACGCCTATAATCTCAGCAGCTTGGGAGCCTGAGGAAGAAGGACTGCAAGTTCAAAGCCAGCCTCAGCAACTTAGTGAGATCCTAAGCAACTTAACAAAACCCCGGCTCAAAATTTTAAAAACGGTCTGGGGATGTGGCTCAGTGTTCAGTGCCTCAGGGTTTAATCCCTGGTACAAAAACAAAAACAAAAACAAAAAAAAAGAAAAAAAGAAAGAAAGAAGAAGAAAAAAAAAATCAAGGAGAAACTAGAAACACTAAATAGAAACGACAAACCTTGAGTTGGTCTATACTTCCAAAAGAACCTTTTCTCTCTTGCAAGTTAAATGTATCAAGGTCCTCAACTTTCAGTTTTAGACCTTCTTCCTGTTCAGTTTTTAACTGTAGTTCCTGTAGAGAAAGAAATTTTAAAAACCTTATCACTTCTATTACCTGGCTATCATTAAGTATGCAGATAACAATTTTCTTTTCTTTTCTTTTTAATGCTGGGGCTTGAACCCAGGATCTTGCACATGCTTAAGTACATACACTACCAATGAGAGATATCCCAGCCCAGAAATAAATTTTCTTAACACTTTCCTAGTTGTAAAAAAGAGAGAGAGAATGAGCAAACGATGATTGAGAATATTTAAAAAGCAAATATTTTTAGCTTTTACTGAGGTGATCAAATTCAACTGCAAAATTCAGGGTTTAGTAATAAAACTGAATATTTCCCCCAATTCTTTATGAGGATTACAAATTAGCATAACAGAGGTAAGTCTAAAATTTACCAGTGTGCTCTTTTTCTCAGCCTTTCTGAGCTCATGACCTTCACACTTAGTTAACCCAAGACAGCTGTCTGCTGTGTACATATTAGAATTTATTACAGTAGAAATGCAAAAAGAAAAGTAATTTGCAAGTTTCTGGTACTCAAAAATGGGAGTCTGCAGCATAAAAGCCTTGCAAGATAGATCATGGTCCTGTGAAGAGTATTTTCCAAATGCCTTCAGTTTCCATCCACATTTTAAGCATCAAGTCAAGAGGTTCAATGCTCAAAGGTGCTCCCTTTGCTTTAGAGATGCTGTGGATGTCCACTACTAAAGCCTGACAAGAACCAAGAAAGAGGTCATGGATCTAAGCAGCCCAATCTATATAGTGTTTGTTACTGGTCCATGACAGATAAGCAGAGAAATTGACAGGAAGTTTTTAGAGACTTATGTATAGCAATCTGATAGGACCATTATTGATTCCAACAATTTTTAAACAATGAACTTGTAGCTGGGTACAGTAGCACATACCTGTTATACCAGTTGCTGAGGAGGCTGAGTCAAGAGGATTGCAAGTTCAAGATCAGCCTAGGCAACTTAGCAAGATCCTGATTCAAAACAAAATTTATAAAGGGTTGGGGATGTAATTCAGTGGTAGAATACTTTCCTTGCACAAGCAAGGCCCTGGGTTTAATCCCCAGTACCCACACCCTACACAAAGGACTTTGATCTCAATTTTCTATTAATTCACATCTAATAAAAGTAATGGGCTTGGACAAATTTGTAATGAAATATAGACCACCTTTTCCACAGGTAATTTCAGAAACACAAATAAGAAGTAAAAGGATAAACTAGCACTTATCAGCCTTAGGAATGGCAGAAAGAAGAAAAGAGTAATGTCCTCTGAGTTTTGGCCCAGAAAGAAGAGATTGATAAGTAAAGATTATCCAAGGGCAGAAGGGATCCTAAATTCATGTGAGAGAGAGAAAGATGGCAGTGCAGAGACTCCACACCCATGTGAGACTTCCCAGCCTCACTGAGACAGCAGAGACATCTGGTTAGGAAAGATAAACTAACTGGTCTCCTTATTTTCATGTGGCATGGATACTGAGTTGAGAGGCCAATGTGGGTAGTCATTATAGGGAACAGGCCCCAAAACCGAGAGTAAAGATGGGCCCCTGGGGTAGCCAGCTAGACAGAAGACCCTGTAGCCTCAACAAAGATTTATAATGCTAGTGGAGATGACACGAAGCCTAAACACAACCATGTTCTAACTTGGAAACCAGACCAATCTATGAGTTATCCCAACCATGGGTTTAATCATCAGGGACCAATAGGTTAGATAGGGAAAGCGGAACAAGGGAGAATACTCTAGCTAGTCAGTCACATGCCTCAACTCTATGGGATGCAACCAAAGAAACCTATACTCAACTACTACACACTGGATGCCATCTTAGTGAGAGAAGCACAAGGAGGAAGAGGCTAAGCGACTGGGCATTCTTATTCGGTAGACCTAAGAATTATTTAAAAAGAATGTTTACATTTTCAGGAAAAGGTTTGAAAAACAGGACATTTGGTTAGTTCCAATCACATTTCTAGTGATTATCATGACATGGATAGTGGGGGAAATGGGTACTCACAAAGAACACAAGTCTGCTAGAGATTAAATGAAGAAAATTTCTGTGCCCACCTGAGTCTCATTATGAATTCATTAAGATTCCCTCCCTCCCCTTTTTTTGCCAACCATCAGTACCTTCTCCCTAGCTCTAGTTCATTCAGTCCCTGTCATGGTCCCAGAAACTTCAGGATGCTGAAAGAAAGCCACCTTAAATAAAAGCACCTCATACTTGGAGTTGAATCTCTACAAGTAGTCATCCTATAACCATTAGTATATTGTGGTAGGTCTAATTCTCTCTTACATGTTGCTCCAGACATTATTTTTAAATTATAATCCCTGTTACACTGTCAAAATAACTGTGCAACAGGCACTATGCTAGACTTTTTATTTACATCTAATTAATTATGCCATTTAATCCTCTCAATAATGCTACAGGAAGGGGACTTTTATAAACTCCATTTAAGATGTAAAAATGGGTGCTCAGAAGTAAAATGATGAAGATCTCACTGATATCCACAATTTCAGGGGCTCCCATTTCTATGATAAGAACCTATGCATAAGCGGTAGTATTCTCTAGAAATGGTCAGACAAGTAGAAAATGGACAAACACAAGTGTCAGAAAGTTATCTCCAAACACATGGCAAGATGTCCTTCAGGACTGTGCGCAGGTTCTCTGTTTTTCTAAGCAGTAGAAATGTCGATGAGTATTTGGGGCAATCTGTTCCTTTTTCTAAAATACCTGTATTCACCATAAATGGATTATTTAGAATTAGAGATATGGCTAGAAGGAATAAAATTGCCACTACAGAAGAATGTAAAAACTTTAAGTTTCAGGCAGGGTTGCATTTATGCACCCTTTGAACAAGAGTTTTTTCTTTTCCCCAAGCACGGATTTAAGTCAGCTAAGTCTTGTTGTTTAAGGAATGATTTATGAGACATGAGGACCAGACTGACCGGCAGATCTGTTCCTCACACTGGAGAAAGTACTTCGACAAAGAGTCTAGGTTATTGGCAGCAAAAAGAGAAACTAGAAAGATTCAAGATATTTGAAAGATGTACCATAAAAATTTTTTAAAAAGCAGAAGATCCATTCTATAGCATAGACTCAAGACTATAAGTTCAATGGATGTGAGTCATAAGGAAAAGGGAAGAGTCAGTGATGACTATTAAATTTCTGTCTTATCCAATTGAATGAACTGATACATCATGTAAAGCACACTGAAAAACTACAGTGTGTCCGCCATGAAGGATGCAGGGAAGGAGAAGGAAGGAAAATTATTTATTCCTGTACAAAACAACTTAGTGAAGATATTGATAGTTGGGTATATGAATATGGAGCTCAAAGGACAGAGATGGGATTAAGAATTCAATTGGGAACTGTCATAGTTTAAGTGCAGCCATGGAAAAACATGGGGTCAGGGTACAGAAAAGTATAGAAAAAGGTATAAAAGCAAGGGGCTGGAGCAGTGGCTCAGTGGTTATGGCACTTGCCTGGCATGTGCAAGGACGCAGGTTCAAACTCCAGCACCACGTACACAACGAAGTGTTGGAGCATCAAAGGCCACATGAAAAAATAAATAAAACTGATTCTCTCTCTCACTGTCCTTCTTAAAAATAATGTAACAAATAAAGGCATAGACAAGAGCTTTGAGAACTCCTCTATTTAAAGAATTAATACAGGGGCTGAAGCCGTGGCTCGGCAGTTACTGTGCTTGCCCAGCATACACAAGTACGCGTGTTCAAACCGCAGCACCCACATACACAACTAAGTGTCAGAGCAACAAAAGCCATGTGAAAAATTCAGTAAAGATTGATTCTCTCAAGTAACCCAAAAAATTCTTGGAAGAGAATGAAAATGAACACACAACATATCGAAACCTCTGGAACAGCATGAAAGCTTCCCTAGGGGGAAAATTTATAGCACTGAGTGCCCACATTAAAAACGAAGAGAGATCACAAATAAATAAGCTTATGCTTCATCTCAAAGCCCTTCAAAAGGAAGAACAATCTAACCCCAAAGCCAGCAGAAGACAGGAAATAATCAAGGTCAGAGCTGAAATCAATGAAATTGAGAACAAAAAAATCAATAAAAAGAATTGATGAAACAAAGAGCTGGTACTTTGAAAAAATAAACAAGATAGATAGACCCCTAGCAAATCTAACCAAAAGAAGGAGAGAAATGAAGCAAATCAATAAAATCTCCAATGAAAAGGGAGTGATCACCACTGACCCCAGGAAATCCAACAAATTATAAGATCATATTTTGAAAACCTATACTCCTCCAAAATTGATAATTTGGAAGAAATGGATAAATTTCTTGACACATACACCATCCCTAAACTGACTCAGGATGATATGGAATTCCTAAATAGCCCAATCACAGGCACTGAAATCCATATTCAATTAAAAGTCTACCAAAGAAGAAAAGCCCAGGACCTGATGGCTTCCCCACTGATTTTTACCACACTTTTGAGGAGGAACTAACACCTCTCCTTATTAAGTTATTTCAAGAAATTGAAAAGGAGGGAACGCTCCCATGCACTTTTTATGCAGCAACCATAACTCTGATACCAAAACCCAACAAGGATATATCAAAAAAAGAAAACTACAGACCAATATCCCTGATGAACTTGGATGCAAAAATCCTTAATAAAGTACTAGCAAACCATATTCAAAAACTTATAAAGAAGATAATCCATCATGATCAAATGGGCTTTATCCCAGGAATGCAGGGCTGGTTCAACAAACTCAAAAGCAATTAACATAATTTACCACTTAAACAGAATCAAGGACAAAAACCATATGATCATCTCAATGGATGCAGAAAAGGCCTTTGATAAAATCCAGCACCCTTTTATGTTCAAAACTCTAGAGAAGATAGGGTTCAAAGGATCATTTCTGAACTATGTAAAGGCTATATATGCTAAACCCTCAGCTAGTATAATAATAAACAGAGAAAAGCTGAAAGCATTTCAACTAAAATCAGGAACAAGACAAGGCTGTCCACTCTTACCTCTTTTATTCAATATTGTTTTTGAGACCCTAGATGGAGCAATTAAGCAAGAGAAAGAAATCAAACGGATAAAAATAGGAAGAGAGGAAGTCAAACTCTCTCTTTTTGCTGATGACATGATCCTGTATCTGGAAGATCCAAAAAACTCCATCAGTAAACTGTTTTGAACTTATAAACAGATTTAGCAAAATGGCAGGATACAAGATCAACACCCATAAATCAACAGCTTTCCTATATACTAATAATAATAGGACTGATGAGGAAATCAGGAAATCAGTCCCATTCAAGATAGCTTCAAAAAAAATAAAATACTTGGGAATTAACCTTACAAGGGAAATCAACGATCTCTTCAATGAAAACTATCGGTCACTGAAGAATGAAATCCAAGATGACCTAAGATGGAAAGATGTCCCATGCTCCTGGTTAGGCAGAATTAATATAATAAAAATGGCCATTCTACCAAAAGCTTTATATAGATTTAATGCTATCCTTATAAAGCTACCTATGTCATTCTTTACAGACATAGAAAAAGCAATTCTCAAATTCATTTGGAACAATAAAAAACCTAGAATTGCCAAAACACTACTAAGCAAGAAAGACGAAACAGGCAGTTTTGCCATACCAGATTTAAAACTATCCTATAGAGCTGTAGTAACAAAGACAGCATGGTTCTGGTATCAAGATAGGAAAGACCAATGGAATAGAATAGAAGACCCTGAAACAAACCCTCAAATCTTTAAACATCTGATTTTTGACAAAGGGGGACAAAATATTACATGGAGGAGTGACAGCTTCTTCAACAAATGGTGCTAGATAAACTGGACAGCCACTTGCAGAAAGCTGAAATTAGACCCATATCTTTCTCCTTGCATGAGAATCAAATCAAAATGCATCAAAGAGCTAGGAATTAAACCAGCTACACTGCAACTGATGGAAGACAAATTAAGTCCAACACTTCAACATTTGGGAGTAGGCAAAGACTTTCTCAACATGTCTCTTAAAGTGAAAGAAGTAAAGTAAAAAATCAGTGAATGGGATGCCATAAAGCTAAATAGCTTTTGTACTGCCAAGGAAACAACCAAAAGAGTCAAGAGGTTTCCTACAGAAATGGAGAGAATCATGGGCTATGATTCCTCTGACAGGGGTCTCATATCCAGAATCTACAAAATCCTCAAAAACCTCAACTACAAAAACACAAACAACCCAATTAATAAATGGGCCAAAGAGCTAAATAGAAACTTCTCAACGGAGGACATTGATCAAGCCAATAAAAACATGAGAAAGTGCTCTAAATCACTAGTAATCAGAGACATGCAAATGAAAACTACATTAAGATATCACCTCACACCATTCAGAATAGTAAAAATGAAGAAAATAAACAATAATAGATGCTGGAGGGGCTGTGGAGAGATAGGGACACTAACACACTGTTGATGGAGCTGCAGACTGGTACAGCCCCTCTGGAAAGAAGTGTGGGGAATCCTCAAAAAACTAGGGATGAGCCCACCATTCGACCCTGCTATTCCTCTCCTGGGTATTTTTCCAGGAGATTTAGAATCAGCACGTTATAGTGACACGGCAATATCTATGTTCATAGCAGCTCAATTTACAAATGCTAAATTATGGAAACAACCCAGATGTCCTTCACTGGATGAATGGATCCAAAAACTGTGGTACATATATACCATGGAATTTTACACAGCAATTAGAAACAATGATATTGCAACCTTTGAAGGTAAATGGATGGCTATGGATGAAATTATGCTGAGTGAAATCAGCATAACCCAGAGAACCAAGGGTCGAATGTCTCCACTCATCTGTGGAGGCTGGAACTAGACCCTGGCCTTTGAGAAAGGTGGTCTATTATCATGTGTTAAATCCAGATAAGGTGTAATGTTATATAACCTAATACATTTTTAGAGATGTTGTGGGAAGGGGAAGGGAGGGATAAGGGTGGGTGATTGGGGGGTACACTCTTGGGGTTAAATCTAATCTTCAGAATCTATATACATTTTATATTATTTCGTTAAAAGCTTGTATGATTGTTCAACAAATAAATTTCTCAATAAAAAAGATTGATTGTCTCTATCTCTCTCACTGTCCTCTCTTTAAAGATAATAATTAATAGAATAGGATGAGCTAGCAAAGATAAAAAACAAGCAATAAGACAGATGCAAAAATAAGAATAAAATGTCACAAAGGGGAAAATCTTACTGAGAGTTAAGATAGGACTTTATGAACCATTCAAAAACAAATTAATAGAACTAAAGGAACTAAAGAACTAAAGAACTAAAGGAATCTAGTAGGGTAAAGAGAAGGGGAGAAAGGAGAAAGAACAGGACAGGGGAAAGGTAGGCTATAGGGGAGTATAAAAAAAGAATATTCTGTGCCTACTAGCAGAAGAAAGAGACCATGGGACAGGAGGTGGGAGGTGGGAGTGCTTGAATGGGATAATGACCAAATTATATTGTTAGTATTATATGCACGTATGAATATGTAACAATTCCTATCATTATGTACTACTTAATGCACCAATAAAAATGTGGAAAAAAAGAACCTTATACAGAAACATCACCCTGCCCCATGAATGTATACAATTATCATGTATCAATCTTAAAATTTTTATACTTTTTTTGGATATTGGGGATTGAACCCAATGGTGCTTTGCCTGAGCTATATCCATAGTCCTTTTTTATTGTGAGACAGGGTCACACTAATTTGCTGAGGCTGGCCTCAAATTTGTGATCCTCCTGCCTCCATCTCCTGGGTTCCTGGGATTACAGGCATGGACCACCATGCCTGGCAAAAATACATTAATACATCTTTAAAAACAAAAACTGCAGAGACACAGAGAGCAATAGTGAACTTCTCAAGAAATCTGAAGTGGGTGGTTGGGCCAGAAGCTGACTAGCAAGGTTAAGAGAATGGGAACAGAAGAAATAGAAACAAATGCACTCAACTTTTCCAAGAAGATTGGTTATGAAAGGTAGATGAGAGAGAATACTGAGGGGGAAAATATAAGATGAAGGTGGATTTTTTAAGGATGAGAAAAATTTAAGATGTTATAAACAATACAGGAGAAAAGGAAACGTTGTAAATATAGGAGAAAAACTAATTAAATAAGCACATTTGTGCTTAGCAAAGTATTGTCTGAATATAAATATTCAATAAATATTATGTATTGCTATAATTATTACCCTTACAAAGAACAAATAACTCAAGAAAAGCAAGAAAACAATTTCATTTTTAATATCATCTTAAAGAAGTCAATACTTGGGGAAAATTTAGCCAAGGAAGTAGAAGATTACTATCCTGTGAATTATAAGACATTGCTGGAAAAAATATTTCAAGACCTAAATAAATGGAAAGACATCCCATGATCATGAACAGGAAGACCTGATATTATCAAGATATAAATACTATGCAGAGCAATCTAAAGATTTAATGTAATCCCTATCAAAATTCCAAAAAGTTTTTTGTTTTTCAAAGAGAGAGGGAGAGGGGCTGGAGCGGTGGCTCAGCAGTTACGGTGCTTACCTGGCTTGAGTGAGTAAGCAAGTTCAAACCCCAGCACCACGTAGTACCCAACGAAGTACTGGAACAACGAAAGCCACATAAAAAACTATATAAGATCAATTCTTCCTCTCTCTTGTTATCCCTCTCTAAGAGAGAGAGAGAGAGAGAGAGAGAATATTATATTTATTTTTCCATCTGGCCTTTGTTTCTCCAAAACTTAGTTGTGTATGTGGGGTTTGAAGCTGGGTCCTCACACTTGCCAGGCGAACATTCCAACCACTAAGCAGCTGCTCCAGGCCCCGAAAACCTTTTTTAGTAGAAATGGAAAAGCTGGCCCTTAAATTCATATGGAACTGCAGAGGACTCAAACTGCCAAAGTAACTTAAAAAAAAGCAAACATAGGAGACTTACTTCTCAATTTCAAAACTTAGTATAAAGCTTTAGTAATATGCAAAATAGTGTGGTTCTGGCATGAGAATAGAAATTTAGACCAAAGGAATAGAATTGAGAGTTTAGAAACCACACATCTATGACCAACTGATTTTAAAAAAATAAAAATTGTACATATGTGGGCCTGGAGTGGTGTCTCAGTTATTATAGCTTGCCTGGCAGGCACAAGGACCCAGGTTCGTTCCCCATCACCATATACACAATAAAATGTCAGAGCAACAAAAGCTACATGAAAACTAAATAAAATTGATTCTCTCTGCCTCTGTCTCTCACTGTGCCCCCCCTCCTTTTTAGAGAGAGAGGGACTGTGAGAGAGTGACAGAGAGAATCAATTTTTATTTAGTTTTTCATGTGGCCTTTGTTGCTCCAACACTTCGTACCTCGTTGTGCACATGGTGCTGGGGTTTGAATCCACATACTTGTGCATGCTGGGCAAGCACCATAACCGGCAAGCCATGGCTCTAGCCCTCACTGTCCCTCTCTTTAAAAAAAAAATTGTACATATATAAGGTATACAACCTGATGTTTTAATATATGTATTCATCTCCTCACATAATTACAATTTCTCCTTTCTGTGATGAAAGTACCTGAAATATACTCTCTTAACAATTTTTCAGTATAAAATACAGTATTCATAACTATAGTCATCAGAGATATATATTAAATGTCTAGACTTAATGTATATAACGGCGACTTTGTACTCTATCATGTCTTCCCACTTCCAAGGCAAACATATTTTTAATAAAGATGTCAGGACCATTCAACAAAAAAAGAATAGTGTCTTTCTCCAGTTGGTACTGGTACAACTAGAGTTCCACATGCAAAGAATGAACCCCTACTTCATACCATATACAAAATCTGGGCCAAAGTTGACGAACAACCTAAATTTCATAGTTAAAGTCATAAAACTCTCTGAAGAAAACAGGGAGTATATCTCCACGGTTTTGGCTTTAGCCATGAATTCTTAGATATGGCATCAAAGCACAAGCAACAACAACAACAACAAAAAGCTGCACACAGTGGCACATGCCTGTAATCCCAGGAACTTGTGAGGCTGAGGCAAGAGGATCACAATTTAGCATGACTGTCTCAAAATAAAAATCTGAAAAAAGAAAAAAGGGAAAAGAAAAAAGGGCTGGTGAAGTATCTCAGTGGCAAAGTATCTCAGGTAAATGCCCAGAATTGGCCGGGGGGGGGGGGCAAATTAGACTTCTAAGCTAAAAACATTTGTATACCAAAGAATATTATTATAAAAGTTTAGCTGGGTATGGTGGCTCATGCCTATAATCCCAGTGACTTGGGAAGATGAATCAGGAGGATTACAAGTTCGAAGTCAGTCTCAGCAACTTAGCAAGGCTCTCAGAGATTTAGTGAGACCCTGTCTCAAAATAAAAAATAAAGGAATGGGTATATGGTTCAGTGGTAAAGCACCCCTGGGCTAACTTAGACATGTGTGTTAGCACATGTCTACAGTACCAACTAAGGAGGCTGAGGAAGGAGGATCATTTGAGCTGAGTTTTACATCAGCTTGGGACACATAAGTAGACCCTATCTAAAAAAAAATAATTTTAACAACAACCTATAGAATGAGAAAAAATATTTGGAAATCATGTATCTGATGGGGTTTAATGTCCAAAATACAAGAATTCCTACAACTCAACAAAAAAGGCAAACAGCGCAATTAAAAAGTAGACCAAGGGGGCTGGAGCGGTGGTGACTCAGCAGTTACAGTGCTTGCCTGGCATGCACAAGGATGTGGGTTCAAACCCCAGCACCATGTATACAACAACAAAGTGTCAGAGCAACGAAAGCCACATGAAAAACTAAATAAAATTGATTCTTTCTCTCTCAATGTCCCTCTCTTTAAAAAAAAATAAAATAAAGTACACAAAGGATATCAATAGATGCTTCTTTAAAGATAAGCAGACAGCCAAAAACCACATGAGAGGTTGCTCAACCATATTAGTCATTAGGTAAGTGTAAATCAAAACTACAATAGGATAACTATTTCACACCTACTTGGATGGCTATTAAAAAAAAAAGAAAGAATATAGCAAGTATTGTTGAAGATAGGGAGAAATCAGAACATTCATACACTGCTAATGGGAATGTAAAATGCTGCTGCTGCTGCTATGGAAACCACTGGTAGTTTACCAAATAGCTAAACACATTTTACCATATAATCAAGAAAATCAACTCCTACATATAAAAAGAAACTGAAAGCAGATGCTTAGTTATTTGCATAGTAGTATTATTAATAATAGCCAAAAGTAGAAGCAACCTATGTATCCATTGATGGATTAATGGATAAACAAAATGTGGTATATGTATATAATGAACTTTTTTTTTTATGTTGCCCAGGTTGACCTCAAACACTTGGGCTCAAGAGATCCTCCTGCCTCAGCTTCCTGAGTACCTGGGACTGTAAGTGTGCATCACTGTATCCAGCTTTGAAAAGGAATATTATTTGACCATAAAAGGAAATGACGTTCTGGGGCTGGGGCAGTGGCTCAGCAGTTACAGCGCATGCCTTGCATGCATGGGTACGTGGGTTCAAACCCCAGCAACACGTACACAATGAAGTGTCTGAGCAACAAAAGTTCATAAAAAACTAAATAAAATTGATTCCTTCCCTCTCTCTCTCTCACTGTCCCTCTCTCTTTCTAAAAAAAAAACAAAAAACAAAAAACAAAGGAAATGAAGTTCTGCTACAACATGACATGAAAACATGCTAAGTGAAATAAACCAGACAAAAAAGTACAAATATTATATGACTGCACTTACATGAAATATCTACAAAAAGCACATTCACAGAGACAAAAGGTACAAGGTTTCAGGGGCTGGAGGAAGACAAGAATGGAGGAGCTACTGCTTAATGATAACAGAACTTCACTTAAGGGGGATGAAAATTTTGGAAACATAAAGTAATGGAGCTGCACAACACTGTGAGTATAATTAATGCCATGGGATTATACACTTAAAATGGTTAAAATTATATTTTATGTATACACACACCCACACACATATATATTACAACTTATAAAAACTAATAATGTAATCATATATCAAACCCATTGTATATATATGAATTATATCTCAATAAAGCTATTTAAAAAAAGAATAAGTAAATGTTCTTTAAGTTCCCTCCCATAAGTCGATTTTGTAACTTTTTTTATGGTCTGAAAACAGGCTATATCCAATGTTAAAAATGTGACAACTTGGGGAATGTTGGTAACGGGGAAAGCTATACATTCATGGGGTCAAGGCAAATCTTCCTCTCTATTTTGCTGAGAACCCAAAACTGCCCTAAAAAAAAAATAATAAAGGTATTAACTAAAAAAAAAACTAGAAAATCTTAAATTATCTTCTGATCCTTGGGTTCTCTTCACCATTTCAACAAAAGAAAGCTCATTGCATAGTGCTAGATAAGCATTTGCTATTATGATCATCATCAGCTTCTTATAAGGCCCTGTGAGCCAAGCATGATTAGGACATTTTAGATAAGACAAAAGACTCAGACAGGGTGAGTGATTTTCTCAATAAAGCCCTCAGCCAGGAACTGAGAGCTGGAAAATGAACCTAATGCTAATCTGACTCCAGAGCCCAAGTTGACAACATCAGTTCCTCTCCAGTTACCCATTCTATGGAACTGCAGGGTATACAGGTCTAATCACTCTTCTACTCACTGTGAATAAAATGGTACCATTTTACCTGGTACTTTTTTTTTTATGTAGTCACATGGACAATGCATGGCAAAAGCACTTTGAAAATTGGAAATCTTAGTCAAATGATATTATTTAGAAAGCATTATAAATTTACTGTTTTGACAGCCTCAAAGATCCCACTAAGAGAAATTTATCACTGTACCTTCTTTTGTGAAGTCAAAGCCTTCAAGACAGTACTCAGAATTCAATAAATAGGTTTTACTATGTAGATGAACAAAGCTTTAAAGTGAATAAGGACAGCAGTGAAGGGCAGGTCAAGGATAGATACTTCCCAAGCCAATTGAATCAAGACTTTGGCTTCGTTAGCTCTGAGCTGTTTAACATTTCATATTACACTTAGCAGGAATGTATGACAATATTACTTTGATTTTTTGTTGATCCCGCTTAATTTCTGCATCCAGTTGCTTCTTTTTTTCATTTTCTTCTCGAAGTCTATTTTGCAGCTGTACCTTTTGATATTTCATATGATCTATATTCTGTTCCAGTTCATTAGCACGTTTCTCATTTTGTATCGACAGTGATGCCAATTTCTTACTATCCTGTTGCTTCTTCTGTAAGACCTGAGATCACAGAGAATATTTTAAAATGAAAAAGTATGTCTCTCACATTCCTCAACAAAATTTAATCTTTTCATTCACTAGTAAGGGCAGTAATTTTGCCTAGATTTTCATGTATTTTGGTAGGTTCACAAATAATTGTTAATCCTTCTACAACTCTATTTTTGCAATTAGGGTAATCATAATTTTCATCAGATAAATAAACAACTAAAGAACACTGATGACCACCAAAGCAAAATGGATTTCTTTGCTTTTTCATTAATAAGAATTTTATTACTAGTTTTTATTAATACAAATTTTACTTTTTTAAAATACATGTACACTGTAAAAATTAAAACAGTACAAAACTGATTTTATATTTTAAAAGATTCTCGTCTCAGACCCTACTTTCTTGTTCCCTGTTACAAAATTACTAGCTGATTAAATATTCTTCCAAAAATAATTTATACATATATATGCAAATAGTTTCATTTGTATTCTACACAGACTATTCTCTACCTTCTTTCTTTTCCTATTTATCTTTGAGGTCTTTGTTTTTCTATGTGACGGCACAGTTTTCCACTGTATTCTTATTTTTATATCCAGCTTTAGTCTAAATTATTAATACCTGAATTAAGATGATCAGAACTGATAAAACTTTCCCTACACATAACAATTAAAACTACTATTTTAACATAGAACTAAAATTATGTATAGATAGCATTAAGATTTTTTTGCTAACATTCTCAAAGTGTTTATGCTACTAACATAAAATATCAGAGTGCAACAGTTTAATCCTGATCAAACAAATGAACATATATTACTTTTTTTTAAGAAAGAGGAACAGTGAGAAAGTGAGAGAGAGAGAGAGAGAGAGAAGCAATTTTTTAATTTATTTTTCATGTGACTTTGCTCCTCCAACACTTTGTTGTGTAAATGGAGCTCGGGTTTGAATCCGTGTACTGGTGCATGCCAAGCAAGTGCTGTAACCTCCAAACTACCACTCCAGTCTCACATATTACTTTTTATGGTTTGGGTATAACGTGTTGACCTAAAGCTTCTGAATCAATACAGGAATGTTCAGAGATAAAAATTAGATTATGAGAACTGTGACCTAATCAGTCTACCCTAGAATGAATGGGCTACCTGGGTGGTAACTGTAGGCAGGTAGGGCATGGCTGGAGGAGGTGGGTCATGTAGTGTGCCCTGGAAGGATTCATCTTCCCTGTTCCCTCCTTCCCCTTTCTCTCTCCCAGTTTCCAGGCTACCAGGAGCAGAGCAAAGCCACACCTTTCTGTCATGATGTTCTGCCTTACCTTGGACCCGGTGCAATGGAATCTGCTGACCATGAACTGAACCTCTGAAACCATGAGCCAAAATAAACTTTTCCTCCTCCAAGTTGCTCTTGTTGGGTATTTTGGTTACAGCAATAAAAAGTTGAATGACACAATTACATTTGATTTGTGTGTTTAGTAACTCTTAGGAGGCCCAAAAGTTAAGGGGATGGGCTATGGTTATAGCTCAGTGGTAGAGCACTTGCCTACATGTATGAGGCACTGGGTTCCATGCTCAGCACCACATAAAAATAAAGATACTATGTTAATCTACAACTAAAATAAATAAATAAATAAGTTAAATGGAGGTGATTTGTAAATTATGCAGATCATACTTATTTTATTTTAGCAATGGCTGTTATACAAGCACATTTTGTTTTAATTAAACTAAATATTCACAGAGGTACTGTAGCTTAGAGCAGTGCCACTCAATTGTGGTCTGTGGGCCATCACTAGTTCACAGACTATTATCTGTGCCATTAAGCACATCTGACCAAGCTGATGTTGTTTTCATACAAGACTTCTTTATTTTGGGGGGTGGTACCAGGTATTGAATCCAGGGTGCTAAAACACTGAGCCACATCATCAGCCCTTTTTATTTTTATTTATTTCATTTTTTGTTTTTTAAAGAGAGAGAAGGACAATGGGGGGAGGGAGAGAGAGAGGGAATCAATTTTATTTAGTTTTTCATGTGTTTTTTATTGATCCGACACTTTGTTGTGTATATGGTGCTGGGGTTCGAACCCACGTCCTCACACATGCCAGGCAAGCGCTGTAACTGCTGAGCCACTGCTCCAGCCCCTTTTATTTTTTATTTTGAGACAGCCTAAGTTGCTTAGGCTGGCTTTGAAATTGTGATCCTCCTGCCTCAACCTCTCAAGTCACAGGGACTACAAGTGTGCACCACCATGCCCAGCTCATACAAGACCTTTCTGAAGGAGGAAAATGTGCACCATAGACCTTAACTCATTGCAGACCAAGAACTAACAATCTGCAGAAGGATACCATTGGCTTGGGAGTCACAGGCCTTTGTAATTTCCCATACTTGGAATTGGACACTGGCTTTGACACTTACCAAAGACAGTAACTGCAATGCCAGAGCATGATTAATACCACAATTTTGATCACCTTTTTCATAAGTATTGAAAATATCAGTATACATTCTGATAAACTTATTTAAAAGTCAGATACTTACTGCTTATTTAAAAGCTACTATCTTTTGTACAGATACTCAAAAGGGCACCTTTGTTAGCATTAAATTATTAATGTTACATACAATCTTCTACATATCTCTAAATATATAAGACTACAAAATTTAGATAAATTAAATTTAATTTTTTTAAAGTTTTATAAATAGAAACAACATTATACCAATAAAAATAGTGATATTTCAATATTTTTAAATGGCACATATTTAGAGTACTGAAAACTGGTATTGTTATCACCACTATATGACTGAGTGAATTATATATCCTTTCTAAAACTTAATTCTCTCATTTGTAAAGAAGGTAAAAGGTGAAAAGATTAAGTAATTATTAAATAAAACATATACATCTAGTACATATTAAACCCTTGTAGACACTCAACAAACAGGATCATTCCTTATCATCATCCACCACCATCCTCATCATCCTCATTTCCTATCAGCAGTGTATGAATATGTCAAAGCACAGAAATTTCTAAAACTACTATTTTTTTCAGTCCTCTGCTGTATCAGACATTTCTTCTGAAGTTATGCACCTTTCTTCCTGTTGGGAACATGAGGTTCAGCCGGCTTGTAGAAGAATTGGTGGTAAACAACTTTAAGGGGTTCAGCTGGCTTGTAATTAGCAAATTGCCTGACCGCATGACTAAGCTATTCGGCCAGTCATTTGTTACAATTGGAGAAAGGTGTTTGCATTGTACCCTATTGGTTATTTTAATGGATAAATAGAGTAGCAGCTAGTCAGGTAAAAAAAAGCAGCCAAAAGAAGCAAGCGGCCCAAGAAGCAAGCAGCCAAAGGAAAAGCAGCCAAAGAGGAGAGCAGCCAAAGGAGAAGCAGTAGCCAGAGAAGAGCAAGAAAGCAAGCAGCCGCGTCCTGAAGGAAGAGAGCACAGAAGCAGTCGGGAGAAGCAGCAGCAGCAGCAGCAGCAGCAGAGACGTCAGAGAAGTCAGAGAAATCAGCAGCTTTAGAAGATGCAGGTCCCGTGTTCCAGCCGCCGGCCTTCGCCCCCTTGTTCCCGGCTCCCCAACCCTTCCTAACTCAGCCCCTCGGAGGATGGCTCAGGCTTGCTGAGTCACCCTGCCCATTCCTCGCTCTGGAGTGCAGCGAAGAGCGACTCCTCGCCCTATCCCTGTCCTAACTCGGCCCCTCGGAGGACGGCACGCTAAGCCGTTCTGCCCGCTCCTCGCACAGGAACACTGCGAGGAGCGACTCCTCTTCCCCCCGCCCCCAGCCCTGTCCTGCCGGCGCTGGTGCCCGGTTCCCAATGTCCTGCTGGCCCCCCGGAACGGCTAAGGTCCCCAGAGGCCGTTCTGCCGCTCTCCGCTCCAGAACCCAGGGGGGAGCGACACTTCCCTTTCCTTATCAATACCCTTATTGTTGCAGGTTTGAACCCAGCACCAAGAAAAATGAAAAACAAAAAGATATGTCATGAGCCCTAATTTTTAATCAACCATTTTAGTTATATGAGATTAGTAAATATAAAAATCATCCTTCCTAAATCTATTAACAATATTTAAACTATAGATCTGTATGACAAACTAATTGCTTTAGAAAAATAATAAATTCTGGTATTAGTAACATTAATAACTGCAATCAAAACTGAAGTTAGAATATAAATCTATGAAGTTATAAATAAAATTTTATAAGAAACAAAGAAAAATTTTATTTGTTTTACTCTTCTAATGTCTTATTAAAATGAGTACTTTGGTAGATGTCATGGTCCTAATTTGAAGGACCAAGAAATGATGGGCTGGGGCTGAAGCAGTGGCTCAGCAGTTACAGCCCTTGCTTGGCATATGCAAGAACGTGAGATCGAACCCCAGCACTATGTACAGAACAAAGTTTCACAGCAATGAAGGCCACATGAAAAACTAAAATAAAATTGATTCTCTCCTTCTTTCTCTCACCCTCACTGTCCCTCTCTTAAAAAAAAAAGAAAGGAAGGAAGGAAATGATGGGCTGGAGCAGTGACTCAGCAATTAAAGCACTTGCCTGGCTTATGCAAGGACCCAGGTTCAAACCCTAGCACCACATAAACAACTAAGTATCAGAGAAACAAAAACCAAATGGAAAAAATAAAATAAAATTCCTTCTCTCTCCCTCCCCCCGCCTCTCCTTCTTCTATATACCTTTAAAAAAAGAAAAAGAAAAAGAAAGAAATGGAAAACGTTGGGTATGGTGACACACACCTATAATCCCAGCCACTAAGGGGGCTAAGGCTATAAGTAACTTAATGAGAACCTGTCTTGAAATAAAAAATAAAAAGGGCTCAGGATGTAGCTTGGTGACCGTGACAAAGCACCCCTGTGTTCAATCCCCAGTACCAAAAAAGAAAAAAAATGAAAAAAGAATTCATTCCAACATTCTTGGAGATAATTTCCTAAGTTGACACAAATGTTTTAAAGGAAAATGGAAGCTGCGATATGCACAACCACCAGACCAGTCCTTTAAGGTCAGACATTCAAGTCATATTATTTTAACATGATACTGACATGACAGGCTATATGTCTAACAACTTTTAGTGGAGATATTTATATGCTTGAGGTTACACTGGAAGGAGGAAGACTCTTTGGGTCAGATACCTCTGTATTCCCTGCCACCTGGACTTGGCACACCAGAGGTATGTAGTAGATATCTTATTAACAAACAACAGTTGGGGGTGGGGGGGGCTAGAGGGGTGGCTCAGTGGTTACAGTGCTTGCCCAGCATGGGCAAGTACACGAGTTCAAACCCCAGAACACAGCGAAGTCTTGGAGCAGCAAAAGCCACGTGAAAAACTAAAACAAAAATTGTTTCTCTCTTTCTCACTGTCCCTCTCTCTTTAAACAAGGGGGAAAAAATTAAAAAACAAAACAAAAAAAAAAAAAACCAACCAACAGTGGCATAACTCTTCCAAAATAATAATATTGCTCTGATTAGGTTAAGTACTCTTCAATTCTACCTGCGATGGGAACAATATGCACGTTTCTACAATATGAAAGCAACAGATGGTAACATTAGAAGAACTGGAGGAGGCAGTCAAGAAAACTCATTTTGATCAGACTAATAATGCACTATGACTACTAGCCTCAAAGCATCTGAAATGGCTTCCTTATACAAAATCTCTCTGTAATAAGATACTTTTCATAGTTTTGTTGTTTGGTTGGTTTGGGGTTTTTTCCCCCCCTTTGGGGACTGAATCTAGGGCCTCACATTTATTTGGTAAGTCCTCTATCACTGAGCTATATCACTGTTCTAGAATGGAAATTTTATGTGGAGCAATTTCTGAAATTATAGCTAAATTTCAGGCATTAGGAAATTAAGTCTGAGTAGTAGTATTCAAAGTTATTAACCTTTCTTAAACCCATGGATTCAACAAATAGTTCCTGGGGCTGGAGTGGTAGTTTAGTTGCTATGGCGCTTGCCTGGCATGCGCAAGGATGCAGGTTTGAACCGAGCACCATGTACACAATAAAGTGTCAGAGCAAAGAAAGCCACAAGAAAAACTAAATAAAATTGATTATCTCTCCCTGTCTCTCTTAAAAAAAAAAAAGTTCCCATTTGTTGAGTGTCTACAAAGTACCTGATGCTTTTTATATACTTTTTAACCATTATTTAATCCTCTGTCCTTCAAAAAAGGATACTATTTCTGTAGTTATCTTTATTTTTTGCCCTGTGTTTTTGATACCATGATTAAAATTATATACCAATTGAATAAATAATCACCCAGACTATAAAATATGTAAGTCAATCAGTACACTGGGAAAGAAAATTTGCTATCCAGTTTCTTTTCTTTTTTTTAAGAAAGAGAGAGAGAGAGAGAGAGAGAAATAGAGAATCAACTTTATTTTTTCATCTGGCCTTTCTTTCTCCAACACTTAGTTGTGTGTGGTGCTGGGGTCTGAACCCAGGTCCCCAAGCAGTGGTAGGCAAATGCTCTACCACTGAGCCACTGCTCCAGCCCCATCCAGTTTTTCTTGCTGATAAAAACTGAACCCCACTTGTCTCCTAAAACCCACAAGAATCCCAAAAATCAGGATCCTTAAATAAGGAAAAAATTACTTATTTAATTAAAAAAAAAAACACTTTAAAAAGTTTTCTAAGTTACCTGGACTCTCAGTTTAGCTGCATCCATCTTTTTTCGGAACTCCTTCTGTAATTTTACCTTCAAAGCCATGTCAGAAAGATCTTTGTTTTCCAGTTCCTGCAGCTGCTTTTGTGTTTCAGTTAGTTCCACTTTTGCCTGTTCTGCTTCATGCTCTAGTTTTGTTACTTTCAGAGAATACTGTTTGCTTACAGACTTGGCATCGTTACCTTCACCAAAGAAATAACAGTAATGACAATTATGGGTCACATAAAAAATATAAAAACATAAAAATCTCTACTCTAAAAATCCAGTTGGGCAGTTACCATTTAAAGCATAGTGTTAAAAGCCTAGCTGTCTCCACCCATTCCTATTAAACACAGCTTGCCACCAGGCCTCTTAATTAGTTCCTTAATGACTGTTCCCATCTGGTGCCATTCAATCTTCTCACTGGTTTTTCTGAGTTTTAGTGTGGCAATTCTGATCCTCCAAATTTGCAGTTGAGTTCTGCTGGCATCAACCTCTAATTAAAAAGAGTATTTGGAGTGACTCTGTCCTCTTGCATAGTTTGAGTGTGATTATAGTCATGGGCATGAAGAAAAGGAAGATAATGTCTCAGTCAGTTCCCCAAACTGAGAACAGAGAGTTGTTTTACGTTGGGGTTAGAGAAGAGAAATGCTAGTGTACTTTTCTTTTCTTTTCTGGTATCTGGGATTGAACCCAAGGGTGCTTAACCACTAAGCCACTTTCCCAGCCCTTTTTATTTTTATTTTGAGACACAGTGTCACTAAGTTAGTTACTTAGGTCCTTGCTAAATTGCTGAGACTGGCTTTGAACTTGTGATCCTCCTGCTTCAGCCTCCCAAGTCGCTGGAATTATAGGCATACAACACCAGGCCCAGGTTGGTGTCTTTTGTTCCTTTAATTTTTTTAAATGAATTTCAAAGTAGTCAAGGCTGATCCTGGAAAAAAAAAAGCCCAAATTGGCCTTTCTACAGCAAGCCTAATTTAGTTGAGAATGAGGAGAGGATATGGTCTGTATCCCAACCTAGCAGAATGTGAGACAAAGGAGAAAAGCTAAAACTTGGCTCACCTAGGAGAACAAATCTTTATATCTTTAGAGAAATGAAAATTACCTACATCTAAAGTTTTAAAAATTAATATTAAAAATGAACTTTCAATGTTGACTAATAATTTAAAACAAATAATTATTAAGAATATGCTAGGGGCTGGAGCAGCGGCTCGGCAGTTACAGCGCTTGCCCAGCATGTGCGAGTACACAGGTTCAAACCCCAGCATCCATGTACACAACTAAGTGTCAGAGCAACGAAGGCCATGTGAAAAACTCAATAAAAATTGATTCTCTCTCTCACACTGTCCTTCTCTTTAAAAAAAAAAAAAAAAAGGAATATGCTAGAAAAACATATCAAATGTATTCCTAGATGCCTAATATGATTTTTTTAATATGAAAAATATTAATTGCCATAGAGTTTCAGCACAACACCAAGTTCACACTAGTTAGAACAATTCATAGAATCCACCATATGACCCAGCTATCCCTCTTTTGGGTCTTTTCCCAGAGGTGTTAGAATCAGCACATTACAGTGATAACAACAAAATCTATGTTCACTGCAGCTCAATTTACAATAGCTAAATTATGGAACCAATCCAGATGCCTCTCACTGGACAAATGGATCCAAAAAACTGTGAAAAAAATATATCACATACACACATAATACACACACACACACACACACACACACACACTGGAATTCTACTCAGCAATTAGAAACAATACTGTGCCCTTTGATGGTAAATAAATAGATGGCAATGGAAGAAATTATGCTGAGTGAAGTTAGCCAAACCTAGAGAGTCAAGGGTTAAAAGTTTTCACTCATTTGTGGAGGAGGCTACAGCAAAACCCAGGCTTGGGTGAAAGGTTGTCAAAATCATGCATTAGATTCATCAAAGGTGTAACAACACGTAATCTAGGGCAACCATAGATATGTTGCGGGGGAGGGGGGAGAAGATAGGTTGGGATTTAGGGAGACAAACAACAATGTAGCATATTCTAACCCTAACCCCTGAGAATCCAAATAATACTTATGCAATCATTTAATTCTATAAAATTCATAATCTAAGCATTTATATCACTTGTAGGTGCAAATATAGAAGAATCAAGAGACTGGAGTGTGGACAATAGGGTAATTTTGGCTTGAAAACAAATGCATATCATAGTGTTACTTTATATGCATCTATGATTGTACAAAATCAAAAAAGAGAAAAAAAAGAACAATTCATAGATAAAATCCCAACCTAACAAAATTCTTTTAAAAACTAACCTCTTCATACTAGCTCTAAAACATACCTTGTTATACCTAACGTAGTCTACAGAGTAAGTTTTGAACTTCAAAAACTAAAGTAACTATTACACATGGAAGCAATTTTAAAAGTTTTCTCATATAAATTGGTTCATAGGACATTATTACCTGTTTTAATTAATTCTTTAATCAGATCTTCCTTCATCTTGATGTTAATTGTGAGTTCTCTCATTTTTTGTTTAGCTTCATTAAGTATGAGTTCTGAATTCCTTAATTTTTGTAAATTTGACTCTTGACTCTCCCTGAGACATTCAATCTTCAAATCTTTAAAATAAAAGTAACAAAACTGAAAAACAAAAATAGCTGTTCACAAAATATTCGAAGTATATTTCATATATATTGAAGTAGAGTTTTAAAAGAAAAGCAGAACAGCAATGTGCAGTAGTGCACACCTGTAATCCCATAAACTCAGGAGGCTGAGATAGGAGGATCACAAATTAGAGGCCAGCCTCACCAATTTAGTGAGTCTTTCAGCAATTTAGTGAGAACCCATCTCAAAATAAAAAATAAAAAGGGTTTGGGATGCAGCTCAGTGGTAAAGCTCCCCTAAATTCAATCTCCAGTACCAAAACAAACTAAAAGAAAAGCAAAATATGGGCTGCAGAGATGGCTCAGTGGTATCATGTTTACCTGGCATGCATGAGGACCCAGGTTCAAACCCTAGCACCATGTACACAACTGTCAGAGCAATGAAAACCAGATGAAAAACTACACTAAATAAAACTGGTTCTCTCTCTCTCTTCAAAAAAAAAGAAAAGAAAAGAAAAGCAAAATAAAAGCAATTTAGAGGTAGCAAAGAAAGGACAAAAAGGAAGAGAAGGAGAAGAAAATATATAGGAATTAAGACATCAGCTTTCTGGCTTACAGTAAGTTTTTTCATTTTCCCAACCCCAATGCCCCTCACTAGATGAATGGAGCCTTAAAATATTTTTAAATTTATATATATATATATATATATATATATATATGATTTAGTTATATCCCATAGGTTGGATACAGTTTGTCATTGCCCTTAACCTTAGTTATTTATATTTTAATCTGGCCTTTGTTTCTCCAACACTCAGTTGTATACATGTGCTGGGATTTGAACGCAAGCCCCTGCGCATGCCAGGCAAGCGCTCCAACCACTGAACCATTACTCCAGCCCCTCAACATAAATGTTTGGTTTTTTTTTTGTTGTTGTTTGTGGCTGTTGTTCGACATAGTCTTACATACTGGAGGGAACTGTTGTTACAACATAAATGTTTTTCATGCTGTTGTGTGATGCAAAAAAATACTCATCAATTTTATTCTACAACATTACAAGCACCCACTAGCCTAACTGGACTCTCAAACCCACTATATCACTAATGGTAAACATATGTGCCAATGCAGAGTAAAGTATATACCTGGAAGATTACCTACAGTAATTTAAAGTAGCCAAGCATATAAAGTGTTATCAACTCAGGTCTTACAAAAATCTCTATTCTGAGAAAGTCTGTATCTTCTCTAGAGAGAACTGACAGAAAAACTTTTATTAAGGAACAAAAATTGTGAAAGTATAGGCAAAAAAGGAGAATATAAAGGAAGATCTACCAACCAGGAAATTAATCCTACCAAGTTCCAGTTTTGAGAATTCCTAGATACTTCTTAAATTATTGACTGAAAAAAAAAGAGCAAAATGTTTCACAACCATTAGATCTAAAATATTTTATAAAGTTTGTGTACCTTTATTTCCCAAATTTGACTTTTTTGATTCATCCTGAGTATCATTCAACTCGACATGCGAACAAACAGAACCTGGCTTTTTAATCCATGGGTGACTTCTATACCTAAAAAAAAAATTCAGTATCAAAACTACTTTTGTGTTTTCAAATCTGCCCTCAAATTAGTTTTTCCAAAAAGTAACAATAATGTTAAAAAATTAATTACATAAAACAAGAAGAATTTTATTAATATTCTTCAAAATAAAAGGATGTACTCCCCCTACCTGGTTCAAATAGGAAGTCCATCACGTTTGCTGCTACTATGGCAGCAGAATCCGGAAATCCAAAAGATTCTTCCTAAAACTAATAACTACAAAAGTTCTAAAAGCAAAATTATTTTTCAATTGTAACACTGATTACTTTCGTTCAAACACTCTTTTCATAATGTATTAGATGAAAGTACATTTAAGAGGGGCCAGAGCAGTGGCTCAGTGGTTGGAGAGTTTGCCTGGCATGTGTGAGGACCTGGTTCAAACCCCAGCACTACATACACAAATAAGTGTTGGAGAAACAAAGGCCAGATGAAAAATAAATAAAATTCATTTTCTCTCTCTCTCTCCCCCTCTCTCCTAAAAAAAAAAAAAAAAATTAAAGTACATTAAAAAAAACTACCCACTCATTAAGTGGGGAAAAAAGTCTATATTTATTGCACCATGGAATTACAATAATATTAATTAAATGAGTCTATATTTAACATACCTAGCTCTAGATTTCTCTTGACCTTCTGATTCTTCATCATCGCTATTATCAGAAAATTGGCAGTGGAGGACTTCATCTTGTTCTTCTATGTGACCCAACAACATCTGACTTCGTGTTCGAAATCCAGCAAATACTTGATCCAGAGAGTATATAGGAGGACTTGAATAGACCTTGCAAATGATCCCCCAACCCAAAAAAAGATGAGTTTTAAATGTTTATTTTTATCTTATTATCCAAAATGTTTTGAAAGAAGTTATTAGAGGGCTGCAAATAGTGGCTCAGCAATAGAGCACTTGCCTGGCATGTGCAAGTACATAGGTTCGAACCCCAGCACCACATACACAACTGAGTGTTGGAAAAACAAAAACTAGATGAAAAATAAATATAAATTGATTCTCTCTCTTTAAAAAAAAAAAAAAAAGAGAAGTTATTAGATAGGTATGCTTTTTATTTCCCCCCGGGGATCAATTTTATTTATTTTTTTCCATCTGGCCTTTTATTTCTCCGACATTCAGTTGTGTACATGGTGCTGGGGTTTGAACCTGAATACTTGCACAAGCCAGGTAAGTGCTTTAACCGCTAAAGCCACCACTCCAGCCCCAGATAGGTCCTCTTTTTTTTTTTTTTTTTTTGAGAGCGAATCCCTTTCATTTAGTTTTTTTTTTTTTTTTAAGAGAGAGTGACAGTGAGTTAGAAAGTAAAAATCAATTTTATTTAGTTTTTCATGTGGTTTTCCTTGCTCTTACACTTTATTGTGTACGTGGTGCTGGGTTTAGGATCCACATACTTGTTCATGTCAGGCAAACTCCATAACCACTGAGCCACTGTTCCAGCCTCAGATAAGAAGATACTGTTAAAACAGAGAATCACAGAAAATATGCTCCCCTTTAAAAAAGGTCAAAATTAATTTCACAATACTTTGGTGCCTTGTGGACATATACTTCTTTCAGAATCCACACAGCTTTTTCTCTTGTACGAAGCTTGTCTATCTTCAATGACAGCTTCATAGAAAATAGCATTCAAAAATAAAACCAAAGGGATATATATAGAAAATATCCCACTTCTTCAACACAGTGCAGGTGCTCCCCAACAAATATGCCCACTCCCTCAATATTCCCAGTTCAGAATGCTTGGAGAATTGTGGGATTATTGCTAAATGTCTATATCCGCCCCCCACCACTGATTTAAATCCAAACACAGAAATAAATCCAGAGTTATTCCCATTCCATCTGCTATAACATGACATTAACCAATTTGGAAATCAGAATGTATTTACTCATACTTGATATATGATGATATATTAGATATAGTTGAATTAATGCTTTAATGTTGTATATGCAAAAATTTTTGTGTGTTAGTCTAGGAACTTTCCGTACTATAACATACTTCTATTGAAAATGCACTTTAACTGCTTAATAAAGGACCCTGGAAAACAACAACAATGAATTAGAAATTGCTTTTATAGTTTTGTTCTGGGTTCTATTACCAAATATTTCCTTTTCATCACCACTATAACCAAATCTTAGGGTGACTTCTCAGAAAATGTAACAAATAAAATCTTAGATGAGACACTCAATTCATTTAATATACAACATTACATAAGTTGTTAAAATTATGACATATAGTAGAATATGTATATCACATGGTGGTTCAAGTTTTTACCAACTGAATGTAGGTCTCTCACATATCCCTTCCAAAAAAGCCTACCTGGTACTAAAGATCCTCTTACATCTGATTTCTGTGCCTCCACTGCTGGTCGCCTAATGGCACCATCTATCACATCAACGCCATGATGGATGGGGAGGTAAAGTTTTCAAGGTGGCCTCCATATTGGAGGAAAATGGTATGAGGGAGAGAACCAACTCAAGAAGTATTTATCTGGGGCTGGAGTGCTGGCTCAGCAGTTACAGCACTTGCCCAGCATGCACAAGTACACGGGTTCAAACCCCAGCACCCATGTACACAACTAAGTGTCAGAGCAACCAAAACCATTTTTAAAAGTATTTATCTAATAAGTAAAATGGAAAGAAGTTCCATGCTCTTGGTTAGGCAGAATTAATATAATCAAAATGGCCATTCTACCCAAAGCCCTATACAGATTTAATGCAATCCTCATCATCAAGATAACAATGTCATTCTTCACAGATATAGAAAAAGCAATCCTCAAGTTCGTATGGAATAACAGAAGACCCAGAATAGCCAAAACATTACTCAGCAAGGAGGAGGAAAGAGGTGGTATCTCAATTCCTGACCTGAAATTATACTATAGGACTATAGTAACAAAAACAGCATGGTATTGGTATCAAAACAGAACTGAAGACCAATGATTTAGAATAGAGGATTCTGAGATGAACCCCCATACCTTTAACTATCTGATATTTGATAAAGGGGGCAAAAGCACAGTGTGGAAGAAAGATAGCCTGTTCAACAAATGGTTGAACAGCCATATGTAGACCTTTCACCCTGCTCAAAAATTATATCAAAATGGTTCAAAGATCTGGATATTAAACCTGCAACTTTACAATTGCTTGAAAAATAAGTAGAATCATCACTACATGACATAGGGGTTGACACCACCTTCCTTAACAAGACTCCCATGGCGCAAGCATTAAAGTTAAGAATAAATGAATGGGATGCAATTAAACTAAAAAGCTTTTGCACAGCTAAAGATTTAGTCAAGAGTGTCAAGAGAGTTCCCACAGAATGGGAGAAAATCTTTGCCTGCTCTACCTCAGACAGAGGACTAATATCCAGAATATACAAAAATCTCAAAAAAACTAAACACCAAAAATCACAAATAATCCTATCAATAAAGGGGTTGCAGAACTAAAACGAAACTTTTCAATGGAGGAAGTCCAAAAGGCCCATAAACATATCAGAAGGGGCTGGAGCGGTGGCTCAGTGGTTTCGGCGCTTGCCTGGCAAGCACGAGGACCCAGGTTCAAACCCCAGCACCACGTACACAACTGAGTGTTGGAGCAACTAAGGCCATGTGAAAAACTAAATAAAGTTGTTTCTCTCTTTCTCTGTCTCTCTCACTGTCCCTCTCTCTTTAAAAAAAAAATAATAACAGAAAATGCTCTATCTACATCACTAGCAATAAGAGAAACGCAAATCAAAACTTCACTGAGATTCCACCTCACTCCTGTCAGAGTGACAAAAATGAAGAATACGAACAATGACAGATGCTGGAAGGGCTGTGGGAAAAGAGGAACACTG